>JAHIAM010000055.1:0-26540 GCA_021605205.1 Aegilops longissima | reverse complement strand
CTTTGAAAGTGAAGAAATTGGTGTGACCTTGAAGACTTGGTATTCATTTGAGGAACATGAAGCGTGAAGACTTTTGTTTTCAGAGTTTCATTTTTCTTTCTTGAGTCATAGGAAACACCGCATCGTTAAGGGGGTCGAGGAAATACTAAGGAAAATTTCCATGTGATGCTCAACTCAAAATCCTACACCTACCAATTCCTTCGAGTGAAGCCTTTGAAATCTCATACAGCTTCAACCAATTTCTTCAGTGATAGAGACGAAGTTCTTCCGTCACGAGGAATTTGTTCGACCGAGGAGTTAGGAATTCGCCATGGCGGATTGCCTACACAAGGAGGAACATGATAGCCCCGAGGAATTTGATGTTCAAATTTCCGACTGCTGTGCTGCGCCTGTCCCAAAATATCTTATCCACCTAACGGTCATATCATTGAAGGGCATTTATGTCTTATCATGTCGGCTGCTCCTAGGCTATAAATAATCGCCCCTACAACCACTAGCTGGTTGGCTGCCCGAGAGAACTTGACACTTGTCATTTGAGAGCAACCCATCCTCCGAGGACTTTGAGAGAAAATCATCGAGTGAGGAAAACCCAAAACCAAACCCCATAAAACCCAAAGTGATTGAGCATCATCAAGAAATTGATCCTCGTGGATCCGACGCTTGTTACCTTTGAAGATCAGGTTCTTCCAGATGGTTAGGCGCCATGGTCTAGAGCATCCAAGAGGAATTGTGGATCGCCGATGACCAAGTCTCTGAAGGTTTGGAAGTCGCTCAAGACTTACCACGAGTGATTGGACGAGGTCTCAGTGACCTTAGTTCAAGGAGAATACGGTGAGGACTTGGTGTCCCGAGCGCGTGCTCAGCGATCGGGTGTCCGGATGTGTGTCTCGAGTTTAAATACTCACCGCTCCAACTAGACGCATAACCGAGACAGCAGCTTGAACTGGTCTACCAAATCATTGTCTTCACCAACCTAATCGTTCTATTTCTCAACCTTTCATTTCCTCATTACGTGTTGAGTGTTTGTTCATATCGTGTTTGAAGACTTTGATCAAGACTTTCTCAATTTCCCGCCAATTTCTTCACTGTTTGTCTTCATCTTGTGTTATCCCCTGTGATTACGCTTTCAGACTGTGATTGTCTTCATTTCATCATGATGACTATGCGCGTGTATTCTGTTATGCTTACTCGAGTACTTATTCCGTCAGAAGTAGTTCTTCGCTATGAATTTCTCACCGCAAATTCCTCAATGAAGAATTCATAAAATCGCCTATTCACCCCTCTAGTCGATATAACGACTTTCAATTGGTATCGAGCAAGGTACCCCTTGTTCTGTGTGATTTTGGTTTAACCACCGGAGTTTTAGTTATGTCGACCGCAGTATGATCAAGGTCTCAGCAGGGTGTCCTACCTTGATGGGACGGACTACCCTCATCGAAGAACAAGATGCTAATGCATCTTGAAGCAATTGACAACGATCTCTCGTATGTTGTGGAAAATGGTGTTCCTCACCACACCTCCTCCAATGTGCTGATGTGAAGAGATCAAGCAACTCGATTCTCGTTAAGAATATCATATGTGGCCATCCGAGCAAAGGTCAATATGGAAGAGTGAGTGCTTTGAATCGCCAAGCTCATCCGGGATAGGCTGTCCAAGTAAATGAAGGTGTCTCAACTCAGCGTGACTCTCGAGTTGATGTTCTTCGAATCTCTTCAACCGCTTCAAAAGACTCGACAACGAAAATGTTCAACAAACCTTCGATCGCCTCACCGACATCTCAAATGAGCTTCAAGCACTTACGCCACGACATCACCGATCATGAGGTGGTGAAGAAATTGTTAAGATCGCTTGATTCCTCATTTGATACTCCGCACTCGATGATACAAGAACGAGCTGACTACAAGTCTTGATCCGCCGATATCCTCAAAGGCTAAATACTCACGAGTTCCAAATTTTGCTGAAGAGAGATCTCTATGGTTCGCTATGGAAAAACACGCGTCTCAAGGCCAAGGTCAGGTCTCGAATCTGAGTGTGAAGACTCGTAGTAGCCTTGGAGATCCTCAAGAATTAGGCCAGAGCTAGCACCGCCGTGAAGAAATTCCAGAAATTCTCAAGACGTGGTCGCTGGAAAATCCTCAAGAAGCAAAGTGATTCCTCATCTAGTGACTATAAGAGAAGACTTTGTCACAAATGCAAGAAACCTGGTCACTACATCCAAGATTGTCCTCAGTGGGAAAAGGAATTAAAGAAGAAGAAACACAAGGATTACAGCCTGATGACGCCAAGAAAAGAAGAAATCATCGAAATCTTCATCATCAAAATCCTCAAAGCTTTCTCTCACAAGAAGAGCAGCTCCAAAAGGCTCGGCATTCATTGGCAAGGAAATGGACTCAAGCTGAATCGAGGAACATGAGGAAGAGGAGGAGTCTCAAGAATCTGAATCTGTGTGGCTAGTCCGGTTTGCTACGGCTTTGTTAGCAAGTCCATCTTCAACATCAAGAAACTGACTCACCACAAGCCCGATGAAGATGATGATGATTACGCTCCCACCTATTGCTTCATGGCAAAAGGTGCCAAGGTACTCAATTTCACCTCCTCTCAATCTAGTGAAAATGAATCGATGAGGATCTCAAGCCCAGCTACTCTAAACTTGCTAAGATTGCTATAAACAACAAAGGATTTTGAAAAGGTTCAAAACATGCTAGACAAAAGTGATGATATGTTGGTGAAGAAATGGATCGACTAAAGCCCTCGATCGAAAATCTTCAGAGACTTCAGCCTAGGTTTGATAGCCTTCAAGGTCATCATAACACTCTCTTATCTCGATCATGAGAAACTTTCTTATGAATTTCTTCAAAGAAAGCAAGATCTTGAGAAGCTAAGAGTGAGTTATGAAGATCTTCGTAAGGAGCGCGATTCATTACTTGCTCAACAAATCAGCTTCTCAAGAAGAATTTGTTCCTCCATGCTTAAAGTGCATTGAACGTGAATCGCTAATTCTTCACCAATGTTCAAATGCTTCAACTGTTACAAATTCTTCACCGCTTCTCGCTATCACTAATTCCTCATCCGAGGACATTGCTAGTATCACCGACGATGCAGGTTGAAGGAATTGTACATGACAGCATGTACAAAAGCCTCAAAGGGCATCGACTTTTGTGATGTGCTTAAAAGCAGATCCTCAACAGAACCCTAGGAAAGAGGGTATTGCCTTTGAGAGGAAACTCAATGCTGATGGAACATATTGAAGCCCGAGGAGTATCCAAAACCTCATGGGTTGCTGCAAAGGGACCTCCAGCTTGATCCATCTAACTTATCCGGCTTTACATGTAATTTCTCATTCTCACGATGAGTCATTTGACTCCAACTATAAACTGTTCAAAAATCAGAATGGTGAAGTATTTGCTAGATATGTTGGCACTAATCGCAGAACGGTTCCCTATGAAGAAAATCTGGGTTCCCAAGAAGTGCCTTGAAAGTCTTCAGTGAATGTCCTCATGACACCACCAAGGAAGAATAGGAACCCCAGATCAAATTCTTCATATGGACCAAATTCTTCATATGGATCCAAGTCCTCATACGGACCAAATTCTCACTTGGATCAAATTCTCAAAAGGATCAAAGTCCTCATATGATTATCATCGTGCTAACAACTCTGCTTTCAAGGGTAGAGCTAAGGGCTATGAATATGTGCATTATTCTTCAAACCAATATGTTCATAAGTCCTCAAGAATTTCTCCGCTTATTCATATGCTTACCCTAACCCTCTTATGTGAAACGAAATGGATTGGCTTCTATGCCACCATTCTCATGGTGCTCGCAGAGTGATGAACTCTTTGCCACCCCTTCAGATGTGGGTGGTGAAGAAAAGAACTAATCTCTTCTCGAGGGTCAGTCTCCAGACGCGCTTTAAACGCTCTCAAGAATTTGTCGGGACCGATAAATGCCCGAAAGGACGAGTCTAATCATGATGAAATGAACCTTCATTTCACACGCCCTCATATCCGCTTATCTCATTAATACCGATCGATGAAATTCATCGATGAAATTGATATCATATTCTTCATCATGAAGTATATGAGATCGTAAGTTGTACTAATTCATCTCGCAGGATGATCAACCCAAAGCCACCGAGTGGGTTCTCGATAGTGGATGTACAAATCACATGACTGGTGACAAGAATCTATTGATGGATGCTCCTTATCACCGCTCACATCTCAAGCATATCATCTTTGCCGACAAAGGCAAAAGTCGTATTGGGTCTTGGTAAGGTTGCTATCTCTAAGGACATGCACATGGACAAAGTCATGCTTGTTGAGTCCTTAGGATACAACCTCATGTCGGCCTCAATGCTTTGTGATCTTGATATGGTTGTTATCTTGGCAAGTATCATTGTGTTGTGATTATGGAAGTTGACAATTCCAAAGTCTTCAAGGCTTTAGGAGAGGAGACTTGTATATTGTTGATTTCCATGTGACCACAACCAGCCGTGTGTCTACTTGCAAAGCTTCAATATCTGGCTATGGCATCGACGACTTGGTCACGCAGGCATGAGGAATTTGCACACGCCAGTAAAGAAGAAGCATGTCATTGGCATTGAGAATGTCAAATTCTCAAGGATCACTTATGCGGAGCCCGTGAAGCTGGAAAATGACCAAGGCCAAGCATCCAAATAAGACTATCATGACCACTACTCATTCCTTCGAATTGCTTCACATGGACCTCTTCGGTCCCAATCATTACCAATTGCCGTCACTAATGATGCATCTCTATATGGCTTTGTTATTGTTGATGATTACTCATACACATGGGTACACATTGTTACTTACAAAATCAAGTGCGGAAGTCTTCAAACGATTTTCCTCGAGGGCTTCAACTAACTTTGGTGTGAAGATCAAGCACATCAGAGTGACAATGGAACTGAGTTCAAGAATTCCGGTCTTGATGACTATCTTGATGAACTTGGTATTACCCATGAGTTATCTGCCCTTATACTCCTCAAAGAAATGGCGCGTGGAGCGCAAGAATGAACTCTGTTGAGATGGCTCGACTATGCTTGATGAATACAAAACGCCTAGTCGCTTTTGGATTGAAGCAATTGACATCGCGTGCACATCATCAACAGAGTATATCTTCACAAATTCTTCAAGAAGACTGCCTATGAACTCCTCAACGACAAGAAACCTAATGTGTTATTTCAAAGTCTTCTAAGCAAATGCTGGATTAGAGATCCTCATCACAACTCTAAATTTGCACCAAAGCACATGAAGGTTTTATGCTTGGTTACGAAGGACTCAGACACCTACAGTAGTCTTCAATATCTTCTACACAAGATTGTTGACACTATAGATGTGCGGTTCGATGAAACTAATGGCTCGCAAAGAGAGCACCTACCTTCTGTGTTAGATGAACCAGCACCGAGGATTCTATCAAGTTCAAGGCAACCGAGGATGTCATTCCTCATCAAGAAACTGTCAAGAATTCATCCTCAGACGCCAAGAACGCCGAGCTGATGCACCAAGATAATGTCAAGAAAATGGTGCCGAGGAAAATGATCAAATTCCTCGACGACAACCAGCTCATCCTCGCTGCAAAAGAAGTGCAAGTGGAGAAGATCATCGATGACATTAAAGCGCCAGTCCTCTCACACGCCAAAAGCTTCACATTTATCTAACTTTGTGGGCACTATGCTTTGTCTCTATCACAGAGCCCACTAAGGTAGATGAAGCATTTCGAGCCGTGGATTCAGGCCATGCAAGAAGAATTACATCACCGAGCTCAACAATGTCCGGGAACTGGTCAAACGCCCGATCCTCGCAAGCATAATATCATTGGCACAAAGTGGATCTATCGCAACAAGCAAGATGAAAATGGTCTTGTGGTGAGGAATAAGGCACGATTAGTAGCTCAAGGCTACACGCAGGTTGAAGGAATTGATTTCGATGAAACTTTTGCACCTGTCGCTAGACTTGAGTCTATTCGCATATTACTCGCCTATGCTAACCATCACAATATCACTTTATATCAAATGGATGTGAAAAGTGCATTCCTCAATGGTAAGCTTGAGGAAGAAGTATATGTTGCTCAACCCCCAGGTTTTGAAGATCCAAAGAACTCGACAAAGTCTTCAGACTCAATAAGGCCCTCTATGGCCTCAAGCAAGCCCCCAATGGTATGATACATTGAAGGAATTCTTCATGAAGAATGGCTTCACACCGCGTTCACTCGATCCTACTCTCTTTACTAAATCTTATGATGGTGAACTGTTTGTGTGCCAAATATATGTTGATGATATTATCTTTGGCTGCATCGACCAACGTTATAGTGATGAATTTGCCTATATGATGAGTGAAGAATATCAAATGTCTATGATGGAGAGTTGAAATTCTTCTTAGGTCTTCAAATTGCCAACAACACAATGGCATATTCATATCTCAGAGAAATACCTCAAAGATGTCCTCAAGAAATTCGCATGCAAGATTGCAAAGGTGTCAAAATTCCTATGCCCACAAATGGCCATCTATGCAATCGATGAAAATGGTATTGACTTCGATCACAAGGTATACCGCCCATGATTGGTTCTTTATTGTACTTATGTGCATCTAGGCCAGATATAATGCTTAGTGTTTGCATGTGTGCCCGATTTCAAGCTACACCAAGGAATCACACCATAAGGCTGTGAAGCATATTCTTCGATATCTAGCTCACACACCAACACTAGGATTATGGTACCCCAAGGGCTCTACTTTTGATCTCATTGATATTCTGACTGACTATGCTGGTGATCGTGTGGACCGCAAGTCAACATCTGGTACTTGTCATTTCTGACGATCTTTGGTCTGTTGGTCCTCAAGAAATGTAACTGTATCACTATTCATCGCGAAGCTGAATACATTGTTGTTGGCTCATGTTGTGCTCAATTACTATGGATGAAGCAAACTCTCAAGGACTACAGCATCAACGTGAAGAATGTGCCTTCTATTGTGACAATGAGAGTGCCATCAAGATTGCTCACAACCCGCTTCAGCACTCAAGACAAAGCACATTCAGATTCGCCATCATTTTCTTCGTGATCATGTGTTGAAGGGCGACATCTCCATCGAGCACGTGAAGATCAAGAACAGCTAGCTGATATCTTCACTAAGCCCTTGGATGAGAAGAGATTTAGCAAGTTGCGTGAGAGCTAAATATCTTAGAATCTTCGAACGCTTTTGAAAAAGACACACATCCTAACACTTATGCAAAATTGATGACTTAGATGTGCAACACATGAAGAAACGCTTTTCAATCAATGAAGAATAACACTCTAAGTGTGAAGAAATTAATGAAGAATTTGATTTCGTAACCCTACGACAATTGTACTGTGTCTGAAATCATCATTCTTATACTGGGTCACGCCACCACCAAAGTTGAAAATCTTCAATTTGAGTTTTTCCTCAGTTTTGAAATTCTTCAGTTTTTCAAATTCTTCAACTTTGCAAAATCTTCACTATTTCCGCTGCCTTTTCTTCATTGGCTATATATATATATATGGTTTTATGTCCTACAAGATTCACTTATGGCTATTTCTTCAAGTCGCTCGCTAAGTGAATGTGATCGACCCTTCCCTCTATGCTATACTCAACCCAATCCATTCACAAATTCTTCATGTGCGCTCTATTTGAAACTCGCTCAAAATATTCACTCGTGTCCTCGATACTGAAGAAATTGCAACGGAACTTTAAAACTGATCTTATCCAAACTTTCGTTTTTGTCATTAAACCTGCTCAAGATCCCACGATGCATTATTTATTCACCCACGATCGTATACCGATCTCCACTACACAATACGTGGGTGACACATGTCGTGAGAAGGAAATGATCAGGGCATGTTCGCCCTAAATCTTCGGCGATCCGCTTTTCACCGTGTCTATAAATACCCCTCTTCCTTCCTCACTTCTTTTACTCGCCGACCTCTCTCTCCGCCGAGCTTTCAAACCCTAGCGCCGCTACTCCATCGCCACCGTGAGGAAAGCTTCATCGCTCGACTCGCCGCCGACGATTTCGCTACCGACCGCTGAAATCCTCACCGTTGCGCCATAGCTGTCTTCCTCCGCCAAGTTAGGGCGTGAAGATCTCGAACGACTTAACTTCCCAACTGTTCTTCTCAGTTCGTCAGAAATTTATGTAACATCCCAAATTTCCTATTTGGAATGTTTTACAATTATAGCTAAGCATCTATGCATCCTATTTGAATTTGAATGCCATTTGAAGTTTTAGAAGAATTTTGAGTTTTCAAATTTGAATTCAAACTATGGCAAGTGGGAATCATTTCAAAACTATGCCCGATAAATACTTGATCAAAAGTATGAGAGGAGTAAACATGACACTCCAAAAATATCAGAGGAAACAATGCCAAAAGTTTTGAATTCAAATTGGGTTTTATTTGAATATTGGAAAAATGAAATTTTATAAACTTTGATTTTGCCTCGAAAATGTTCAAATGATAGGAATATTCCCCCGATCATTTTGGTATATATATGTCCTATATAAAATATTTATAGTTTATGTTTTAACTCTGTTTTTGTTTTATTAAAAAATAAAAAAAAAAAAAAGAAAACCTCTGTAAGCGCCTCGCCAAAGCAGCCTGGGCCGCCCACCAGCGCCAATGAGCTGCCCAAGACCGCCCAAGCACCCTCACCTAAAACCACTCCGGTCGGGTCGCCTGACCGCATCAGCCTCTCTCTCGCCAAAGCGGACCCCACCCTCCTTCAACCTCCTCTCACACACGATCGCTGGATCCTGTGAGATCCGGATGCCGATCTCCCGACGCCTCTTGCCAAGGCCGAGCCCCCTATTTAAACCTCCCCGCACCCCATTCTCCTCGCCTCACCGAACCCCTCTCTTCACACGCTGCCGCCGAGTTCGAACCCACCGCCGCCATTTGCGCTGCCGCCGCCTAGCCTCCCCGAGCTCCACCCACTCCACTGTAACCTCCCGAGCTCGTCTGGCACTGGCTGGGCCATTTCCACCGACCTCCCCGACGCATCGGAGAGGCCAGCGACTTCGCCGGCTGCCACTGAGTCCGGTAGCCACTGAATCCCACCTCGCCTCGATTCGTAATCTACGGTAGATTAGAACCTCAAGGGGTACGTTTTAATAAAACCGCCGGTTCGTCCTGCTTAGTTTTTAAGTTAGGTTTTATTTTTAGCCCGCCCGATTCAGTTTAACCTAGGCCTGCTTAGTTTATATTACGCCATGTAGTTTAGCCCCATTAGGCCATTTTTTCTTTTATTTTCATTTTCTGTTTTAACAAAATAGTTCCTGTTTTGAAAAATTCATATCTTTTATTCTGTTTAATATTTTAGGTGATTCTTTTTTGTTGGTTTGCAAATTTTCTATAGTTTCTGCAGAAAATATTGTTAGCTATGTTAAAATTATTTTAAATTGCTTTAATTTAGTTTTAGTCAGAATAGTAATTCTGTTATAACATGAGTTAGAAAAATTATTTTTGGATGATTCTTTTTGTCCCAACTTTATTTTGACATTACCTAACCATAGGAATTAATTTGGGTATTTTAGGATTAATAAAAAAATAGTTTTAAGCAGAATCTTGTTAATCCTAATTAGTTAACTAGTTACTGCTTTTCCTATTATTTTAATTAGTAAATAAATTTATTTTTAACATGTGATTGATTATTCTAGGATAGTTTCGTCACTTTATAGGATGAACTTTTATTTATAATAAATAAAAGTTTTATTTTATTTTTCTTAATAGAAATTGAATTAGGCCTAATAGGAGTTTCATAATAGATTTTAAATTAATTCTTTTTGCTCCTAGTTGCTTAATGAAATCTTTTCTGTTGTTAACATAAAACCATGATTAGGTTATGTTGAGAAATTTTTGTTATATAAAACTATTCTAGTTGTTGTTTGAAGTAGGAAAACTTGAGTTGGTTTTTTTTGAGTTTTCCTTGGGTTTTGATTTGGTTGTTTTGGTGTGTTATGATGCTATTGCTATTGTGTTATGTGATCCTATGCTATATGCTTATTGTGATTATTGTTTGTCTCTTAGAGAGTTTCCGAGTGCTAAGCTTGCTACTACTTAATCTTTAGCTTACGAGGATCATCAGCAAGGCAAGTTTTGATCATGTTATTTTCTATACCTATGTTTTTGTGCATTAGAGTTATCACCACCCCACCATGCATGCAGAGTTGAAATTTTGAAGTTATTAATCTTGAGTAGCATCATGTGGTAGGATGAACCAATCCCTTGTTACCATGACCCCGGACTAAGTAGTTTACTTTTGCTATGCTCAGAGACGGGTTTTGCTGAGTGAACTTCATAAGAAAGATGTGAGAGTCAATGATGATGACAACCCCATGAACTACAAGAATCAAGATGGACTTCAAATTCACTCACGGGTGGAGGATTTGTTGACGGCCACCCCGAGAACCCAAAGGTTGGCCGATGCATGGAGAAGTGCCATGACATTTCGCGGAAAGCTTCACCCAGCCACGAAGAGACGATGGATGCCCGATGACCGAAGCTTACTCAGCAAATGCAAGCCATTATGGGCTCGCTGTCAACCCTAGTAGTGACGCTGGACTGGACGGTACTACGAGATGTAGAAGAACGGTAGGATTGGATGGGTACCGACAGAGCCGTAAGAACTCTTTGAAGACCCTGTTTATTCGGCCCCGCCTTCAAACACCATGAAGTGCGAAGACTTAAAAGGAGGGAATGATTCTTATGGGAAAGTGCTAAACCTCTCGCAGAAAGTTAAAGATCTAATCGATTAGCCTTGTCCCCATTTACGACAATTTGAGCCTCTGGAACTTGGAAGTATTCGGAAATCTCAACACTAAAACTAATGAATTAATTTGAGGGGTTTTATGACTTAATAATTTGGGAATGAGATATTGGTTGGCGGAACCATCTCAATAACTACCAACAATTTGTAGTAATTTTGCAAGCAAGTCCACTCAGAGTAGGAGAAAATTGGCTTTTCGCAAAATGATGAAACTTAGAGCTCCACAAACCAAAATGCATATAGTGTTAGTAACTTTATTATTGTTATTCTTCATGACTTGCCAGCTTATTCAAAAAGCTGATCTACATGGCTGCAACGCCTTATGTTGCGAGGTATATTCCGATCAGGAGGGAGGCTACGCCCGCTGGCGATTGCCCTTGGAGTTGGATGGACTCGCTTATCTTCTACGCTCAAAGCATTAGTAGTTTATTTCTCATGAGTTGGCCTTGAGCCAATTTATTCTCTTGTATAAAGACTCTATATGAGAATCGTAATAAAATTCAGGTGTGATTGAACTTTGATTATTTCATCGATGTACTCGTGAGTACCAAAGATGATCTTGGGATGGTATGCATACGTAGATTTGACCAATTTTGGGTCAGGTCACATGTAGATGGTATCAGAGCACACGCTGACCGTAGGATCAGAACCCCTAGGATCGGAAAGCCGAGGAAGAGACTATTTACTTATATCCTTTTCATTCCATAATTTCCCTGCTCATTTCTAACTCTCTCCGATTTTCAACATTCTAGATGGTCACGAAGTTCACCCCGCTTTTACACCGAGTTTTGCCACCTCGATGAGACGACGCCTTCGCAGGAAGCTGGTCCAGATGGTGAAGAAGCTGAAGATCGCCCCCTCGATCACCGAAGCCAACTAATGCACTTCCGACTTGACACCCGCCATGTGATTGAGGTGCATATTCTGTGGAGAACCTTCGAGGACACACAGAGCCTATTGACTTCGAAGTTCACCGACTTCAACCGGATCATCGGAAGGGACATGGCATCTATCACAAGACTTGGACATCTCCGAGAGAGTACAGGCCGAGCTCGATCCCTCGCACTCGCCATGGTTTCTCGAGAGCAAGGAATGGAGATATCATCTGCATGTAGAGGACGACTCCACTCTCTCGCACATCCAGACTTGGAGTGTCTCCTCAGAAATGGGAGATTCAGACTCACCGTGAACTCAAGGCACACAGAGGCTACTGCTTCCGTGAACTGAACCGAGGAGAAGGCACGCAGACTTCCTTAACCATGAGGAAGAAGTCGCGACTTCATGGAGACAATGACGACCAAGATGAAGCTTGCCGATAGAGGAAAAGATGGACTTGGGAGAGGACCTTTTCCGAGTGGAGATGACGGACCCTCGTGAGCAATGATCAGGATTATGAAGGAGTTCCACCGAGGAAGCCGCAAGAGGAGGCGCCACAACAGAGGACATCGCACTGTGAGGACGCAAGGATTATTGATGAAGACTTTTAGTCGACCACCATCTTATTTTTTTCCTTTTCGTCGATCAGTTAGGCCGATACTTCCTTCCATTAGTCATGAGCTTTTGTAATCGAGATTGAACCATGTTTGAGTGGAATGGATAAATGATTGGTGTGTTTATGATTGTGCATTCATATGGGTAGTGTTATTTCATTAGACCATTGTTCTATTCTAATTTTCTCATCCACTCCAAACCACCAGATGCCTCCGAGACGTGACACCGGTTTTTCCGCCGGAGCTCACCCAACCGCTTCAAAGCAGCAGTAATGCACTCATGCAGCTACTCATCCGAATCGTAACAACAACACCAACAATCCACCGCCACCACCCCTCGTGGACAACTTGACTCGATTCTCGAGGCTGAATCCGCCAGGTTCTCTAGTAGCACCGAGCCGATTGTGGTTGATGATTGGCTCCGCAGTCGGAAGAGATCTAATCACCGTTGGATGCACCGATGCAGAAGGTGCGCTTTGTCGCATCAACTTGATGGACCTGCAACTTGGTGGGAGAACTACACCGCCACTTATCCCATTGGTGCCATCACATGGGATCAGTTCCAGCAGCCTTCCGCACCGCCATGTTTCAGCCGGAGCCATGAGTCTCAAGAAGCGTGAGTTCCGAATCTTACGCCAGGGGAACCGTGAATGTGGCGCAGACGGATGAGTTCAGCAAGCTAGCCCGCTATGCCCCTGGATGATGTGGGCCACAGATGCCGCAGCAGGAGAAGTTCCTTGAGGGACTCAACGACGAGCTGAGTATGCAGCTTATTGTATACCTTCAACAACTACCAGAGCTGGGTAGACAAGGCCACCATACTTGAAGGCAAGCAGCAGAGATTGAAGTCGCAAGCGAAGTACAGCCAGGAAGCACAACTCAGAGCTCACAGAAGTTCCCGTTATGCACCATACTGTGAGGGCACACCCATCATAACCATGGAGGTCATAACCATGGAGGAAATGGGAACAACCGCAGCCAGACAACAAGTCAGGCCATGGCAATGGCAATGGAAACGGTAATGGCAATCAGCATCGTTTCGCCCTGGCCCGGGATCTGAGCCACATCACCGCTTCAAGTGCCGTAAGACAGGCACTATGCCACCGATCGCCCGGAGGCTGCAGAGGAATGGAAACGGCAATGGAGGCTCAAATAAGAAGCCCAATCCGCTCCTCGCTCTTCGTGTGAACCACATCGACGGGAGGACGCCTATGATCAGCCGACAATCGTGGTTGGTAAGTTTTTATTGAATTCACGCTCAGTTTTGGTACTTTTGATTCGTGCAACGATTCATTCATATCAAGGGTAGTTGTGGAAAAGTACGGGTTGCCCACTAAAACCCTTAGAAGCCCCTTCGCCGGGCCCGCAGAGGAGAAATGATGGCAGGTTTAGGCTGTCATGCAACCTCAACATCGGGAACCATAAATTTCCGCAGACCTTATAGTGTTGGAAACCAGACCTTGGATGTAATCCTAGGCATGGATTGGTTGACGGTTCAAGGAAACATAGATCGTGTTCAAGAAGTCTATTCCGCCACCACCCCGGAGCGTAAGAGGATCAAGTATGTAGCCAGCATAGCCGATGAAGAATCAGGTATTTCACGGAGTTGTTCAGAGGAAGTGCCAGAAGGCAAGATTTTCCGATGTGTTTCCGGAGGAATTACCAGAATGCCACCGGACAGGACATTGAGTTTCGATTGAGTTATTGCTCAAGCACAGCCCCAATATCCAAGAGACCCTATCGGATGCCACCGAATGAGTTGAAAGAGATCAAGGATCACATTAATGAGTTATTGGAGAAAGGATATATTCGCCAAGCTCATCACCTTGGGGAGCCCTAGTTCTTTGGTAGAGAAGAAGGATGGAAGCTTGAGGATGGTTGTGGATTATCGTATGCGCTGAACAAGTAACCATCAAGAACAAGTACCTCTGCCGATGATTAATGACCCGTTTGATCAGCTAGTTGGAGCCAAGGTATTCTCTAAGATCGATCTTCGATCGTGGTATCATCATTTGAAGATCCGTGAAAAGGATATACCCAAAACAGCATTCACTACTGTGTATGGTTTATATGAGTATACCGTCATGTCATTTGATTGACTAATGCTCCCGTGATACTTCATGAATCTGATGAACAAGGTGTTTATGGAATATCTGGACAAGTTTGTCGTTGTGTTCATCGATGATATATTGATTTTCCAAGAGCGAGGAAGAGCATAAGGAACATTTATGCCTAGTTCTAGAGAAACTTCGAGAACATCATTAGTATGCCAAGTTCAGCAAATGTGAATTTTGGCTGAAGGAAGTTGATTCCTGACATGTTATTTCAGGAGAAGGAATAGCAGCTTGACCCCGCCAAGGTTGAATCACCACCGATTGCAGCCACCCACCTCACCAAGGAGATCCGCAGCTTTCTGACTCGCAGGATATTATCGGAGGTTCATTGAGAACTTCGAAGATTGCCAAGCCCATGACCGAGCTGTTGAAGAAGGAGACCAAGTACATTTGGACCGAGGATTGTGAAGCCAGCCAGGAATTGAAGAAACGCTTGGTCACAGCCCCAAAGGTTGATTTTGCCGGACATACACAAGGAATACCAAGTTTATTAGACGCTTCGCCAAGGACTCCTGAGGAGTACTAATGCAGGAAGGAAAGTTGTAGCCTATGTCTCCGCATAGCTACGACCTCATGAGATGAATTATGCCACACATGATTTGGAGTTAGCAGTCAGTGCATGCACTCAAGACCTGGAGACATTTCATCGGAAACCATTGTGATGTTTACACAGATCACAAGAGCTTGAAGTATATCTTCACGCAGAAGGAGTTGAACCTCAGGCAGAGGAGATGGCTAGAGTTGATAAAGGACTATGACATGAGATTGCATTACCACCCAGGGAAAGCAAATGTTGTAGCAGATGCTTTGAGCCGTAAGAGTTATGTGAATACTCTACAGCAGGAGGATTACCCCAGAGTTAGTAGATGACCTCGTAGATCTCCGATCGGAGATAGTTCTCAGAGGATTTGTTGCAACTCGAAGTACAATCCACTTTGGCCGAAGGATTCGTGAAGCCTGTAAGTCGGACAAGGAAATTGATGAGATAAAGCAGAAGATGAATGAAGGAAAAGCTAAAGGATTCCGTAAGGATGAGCACGGAACTATTTGGTTCGAGGACCGTATTATGTGCCCAATGATCCCGAACTCAGAAGCTAATTCTTCAGAGGCTCATGATTCATCAGATTTCGATTCATCCCGCAACACCAAGATGTACCCGATTTGAAGGAAAGTTTCGTGGATGTGTATGAAGAAGGATATTGCCGAGTACGTAGCAAGATGCTATGTTTGTCAACGTAAAGGCTAACATCGAAGCCAGCAGGGTTACTTCAACCTTTGCCGATTCCCGAGTGGAAATGGGAGAAACTTGGAATGGATTTCATCACAGTGATTACCCAGACCCGCTCAGTTATGACTCCATCCGGTAGTGGTTGATCGTTGACCAAGGTTGCTCACTTCATTCCCGTGAAGACTACCTATACCAGTGCTAAGTTGGCCAAGATATACATGACCAGGATCAGATGTCCGCATGGAGTTCCGAGGAAAATCGTGTCGATAGAGGAACACAGCTTTACCTCAAAGTTTTGGAAGCAGCTTGCATGAAACTTTGGGTACGAGGCTGGAATTCAGCACAACTTTTCATCCGCAGCATGATGGACAGACGAGAGAGTCAATCAGATTCCGGAGGACATGTTGAGAGCCTGTGTGCTAGACTATGGGTCTAGCTGGGATGATAATTTTCCATACGCAGAGTTCTCATACAACAACAGCTATCAATCCAAATCCAAGATGGCCCCTTCAAGCTCTATACGGAAGGAGGTGCAACACCATTGTCGTGGATAGTGTTGAGATCGATCACTTTTCGTTCCGATCTTATCAGGGATTCCAAGAGAAAGTCAAGCTGATTCGACAGACTCAAGATAGCCTCAACGAGATGTAAGAGTTATGCCGACAAGAATGCAAGGAAGTAACTTACGGAGCGGAGACCGAGCGATCTCGTGTGTCTCACTTCGTGGATCAAGAGGTTTGGTGTCAAAGGAAGTTAGCACCCGATTCATTGGCCCTACAAAATCCTCGAACGTCAGGAGAAGTTGTTATAAGTTGGAACTGCCGGAAGGATTGTCCGGAGTTCATGATGTCTTCCATGTTTCTCACCAAGAAGTGTCATGCCGACATGGCCGATGTTCCGCTGAGAGACAAAGGCTCCTAGAGGCCATACAGCTTGACAAAGGATCTGACCTACAAGGAGAAACCCGTCCGATTTCTCGAGATCTGCACTGAGTCACCCGCAGAAGGTCATCAAGTTTTGCAAGGTGCAGGAGTCACCACTCCGAGGAAGAAGCCACCGGGAGCGCCAAGAAGACCTTCTTCGAGACCACCCGCACTCTATTTGTTAGTTAACCCGAATCTCGAGGGCTAGATTCATCTTAAGGTAGGTTTGTAACATCCCAAATTTCCTATTTGGAATGTTTTACAATTATAGCTAAGCATCTATGCATCCTATTTGAATTTGAATGCCATTTGAAGTTTCGTAAGAATTTTGAGTTTTCAAATTTGAATTCAAACTATGGCAAGTGGGAACCATTTCAAAAACTATGCCCGATAAATACTTGATCAAAAGTATGAGAGGAGTAAACATGACACTCCAAAAATATCAGAGAAACAATGCCAAAAGTTTTGAATTCAAATTTGGGTTTTATTTGAATATTGGAAAAATGAAATTTTATAAACTTTGGATTTTGCCCTGAAAATGTTCAAATGATAGGAATATTCCCCCGATCATTTTGGTATATATATGTCCTATATAAAATATTTATAGTTTATGTTTTAACTCTGTTTTGTTTTATTAAAAAATAAATTAAAAAAAACTCCCCCAAGCGCTCGCCAGCCCCTGCCCAGCCAGAGCCGACCACCATAGCCAAAGGCAGCTGCCCACCAAAGGCCACCAGCTGCCCAAGACTGCCAGGCCACCCTCGCCTAAACCACTGGCCGGCCGCCTGACCGCACCGCCCCTCCTCTACCAAAGGACCCCACCCTCCTTCAACCTCCCAACGCCGATCACGGATCCTGAGATCCAGGATGCCGATCTCCCCACGATCGCCCTTGCCAAGGCCGAGGCCCCCTATTTAAACCTCCCCAGCACCCCATTCTCTCGCCATCGAACCCCCTCTCTCACACACGCCGAGCTCAACTCCACCGCCGCTGGCCATTTGCGCTGCCGCCGCCTAGCCTCCCGAGCTCCACCCACTCCACTGTAACCTCCCCGAGCTCGTCAAGCACTGGGCTGGGCCACTCCACCGACCTCCCGACGACCGAGAGGCCAGCGACTCGCCGGGCCGAGCCCGGTAAGCCACCTGAATCCCACCCCGTCTGATTCAGAATCTACGGGTAGATTAGAACCTCAAGGGTACGTTTTAAATAAAACCGCCGGTTCGTCCGTTTAGTTTTTAAGTTAGGGTTTTACTTTTAGCCCTGCCCGATTCAGTTTAACCCTAGGCCCGCTTAGTTTATATTACGCCATGTAGTTTAGCCCACTAGGCCATTTTTCTTTTATTTTCATTTTCTGCTTTAACAAAATAGTTCCTGTTTTGAAAAATTCATATCTTTTATTCTGTTTAATATTTTAGGTGATTCTTTTTTGTTGGTTTGCAAATTTTCTATAGTTTCTGTAGAAAATATTATTAGCTATGTTAAAATTATTTAAAATTGCTTTAATTTAGTTTTAGTCAGAATAGTAATTCTGTTATAACATGAGTTAGAAAAATTATTTTTGGATGATTTTTTTGTCCCAACTTTATTTTGACATTACCTAACCATAGGAATTAATTTGGGTATTTTAGGATTAATAAAAAATAGTTTTAAGCAGAATCTTGTTAATCCTAATTAATTAACTAGCTACTGTTTTCCTATTATTTTAATTAGTAAATAAATTTATTTTTAACATGTGATTGATTATTCTAGGATAGTTTCGTCACTTTATAGGATGAACTTTTATTTATAATAAATAAAAGTTTTATTTTATTTTTCTTAATAGAAATTGAATTAGGCCTAATAGGAGTTTCATAATAGATTTTAAATTAATTCTTTTTGCTCCTAGTTGCTTAATGAAATCTTTCTCGTTAAGTTAACATAAAACCATGATTAGGTTATGTTGAGAAATTTTTGTTATATAAAACTATTCTAGTTGTTGTTTGAAGTAGGAAAACTTGAGTTGGTTTTTCTTTGAGTTTTCCCTTGGGTTTTGATTTGGTTGTTTTGGTGTGTTATGATGCTATTGCTATTGTGTTATGTGATCCTATGCTATATGCTTATTGTGATTATTGTTTGTCTCGGTAGAGTTTCCGGAGTGCGAAGCTTGCTACTACGAATCTTTAGCTTACGAGGATCATCATCAAGGCAAGTTTTGATCATGTTATTTTCTATACCTATGTTTTTGTGCATTAGAGTTATCACCACCCCACCATGCATGCAGTAGTTGAAATTTTGAAGTTATTAATCTTGAGTAGCATCATGTGGTAGGATGAACCAATCCCTTGTTACCATGACCCCGGACGGAAGTAGTTTACTTTGCTATGCTCATAGACGGTTTTGGTTGAGTGAACTTCATAAGAAAGATGTGAGAGTCAATGATGATGACAACCCCATGAACTACAAGAATCAAGATGGACTTCAAATTCACCACTCGGGTGGAGGATTTGTTGACGGCACCCTGAGAACCTGGTTGGCCGGGATGCATGGAGAAGTGCCATGACATCTTGGCGGAAAGCTTCACCCAGCCACGAAGAGACTGGATGGATGCCCCATGACCGAAGCTTACCTCGCAGCCGCAAGCCATTATGAGCTCCGCTGGGTCAACCCTAGTAGTGACGCTGGCTGGACGGTACTACACGAGATGTAGAAGAACGTAGGATTGATGGGTACCGCAGAGCCGTAAGAACTCTTTGGAAGACCCTCGTTTATCTGGTCCCGCCTTCAAACACCATGAAGTGCTAAGACTTAAAAGGAGGGAATGATTCTGCGGGAAAGTGCTAAACCTCTCGCAGAGTTAAAGATCTAATCGATTAGCCGTGTCCCCGTTACGACAATTTGAGCCTCCGAACTTGGAAGTATTCGGAAATCTCAACACTAAAACTAATGAATTAATTTGAGGGTTTTATGACTTAATAATTTGGGAATGAGATATTGGTTATGGAACCATCTCAATAACTACCAACAATTTGTAATAATTTTGCAAGCAAGTCCACCAGTAGTAGGAGAAAATTGGCTTTTCGCAAAATGATGAAACTTAGAGCTCCACAGCCAAAATGCATATAGTGTTAGTAACTTTATTATTGTTATTCTTCATGACTTGCCAGCTTATTCAAAAAGATGACCTACATGGCTGCAACGCCTTATGTTGCGTAGGTATATTCCGATCAGAGTGAGGCCACGCCCGCTTGGCGATTGCCCTTTGGAGTCGGATCGACTCGCTTTATCTTCTACGCTCGCAACATTAGTAGTTTATTTCATGAGTTGGCCTTGAGCCAATTTATTCTCTTGTAATAAAGACTCTATATGAGAATCGTAATAAAATTCAGGTGTGATTGAACTTTGATTATTTCATCGATGTAATCGTGAGTACCAAAGATGATCTTGGGATGGTATGCATACGTAGATTTGACCAATTTGGGTCAGGTCGCTACATCTTCACTTCGGTAATTAAAAGTCACTTTTATTACTCGCTTTGATTCTCAAACCTTCTTGAAAATCTTCAAAGGTGTTTATTCTTCAAATCTTCACACATATGAACACCTCAAATCTCTTGATTCGCTTTCTAAGCAATGATTTTCTTCAAGATTCCTCAATTGTGTGAATCCTCGGTCTATACAACTCGAACCAAGACAAAGAACGCTTAGTGAAATTCTTCAAGGCTCATCTGGTCAAAATCCTCAAAACCTTTTTTAAACCTTCCGAGAACGCGATATGACCTCTCCAAATTCCTCGCAACTATACTCTGCTCACAGTGTACACATGTCCGCCGCTGAATCCCTAGGTTCTCATCAACTTAACTCATTTGCGCTGCTCTCAAGAAAACTGCATACTTCTTCAGAGAACTCAATTGTTCAAATTCTCAATCAAGAACATGGCGCGTGAAGAAGCCACGTAAAGGAGGAAAGAAACCTGAGGTTATGACTGGCGCTTGAAATCCCCGAGGAAATCTATGCCGACTCATCGCACACCGGATGAAGAAAATAAAATCAACGCAAGGTGCGATTCGTAAGATTGAACGGAGATGGGCACGGAATGGAGGAATACAGATATGTAACTCCTAAGTACATGAAGAAATTCGCCTAATCCTCCATGCCCAAGAGCCCTTTGGCACTGCCAAGTAGCTGATCCCACAAGCATCAAACGAGGTGAGGACTTTCCGATGAATGGGCTAAACGCCAAGCAAAATTGGCAAAGCAAGCAAAGGAGGCAGTGAAGAAATTCAATGAGGATTCTGCCACTGCATCGCTATAGAGGTCTCGGTCAAACCGAGGAAATCCATGCAAAGAAGCCCGCTCATAAGCCAAGTGTTTATCATCTCGCTACTTTCACGGCCAAGTTCCTCAAGAGCACCTCTAAGCAAATTCTCACTGCTGCTACTCCACCAAAGTCCTCAACAGCTCACAAAGTCTTCGGCCTCGTGCACCTAGCTACATGTCAAAGGACTGCTGGCTTCTCAATTGCCTCAGCGTTGCAAGTTCCTTCGCAGCTCCCATTTCTTCAATCGCCCGACTCACCAAGACCAAAGCAACAATGGACGAGGTCCTCGCCTAGCCCAAGGAAGAAACAGCTTGCATTCTATATGCCTTCGATGATGAGGCATCCGATGATGAACTTATGGAAATCATCGAGACCGCAAGAAAAGAACGCTAGAGCCAAAGGCACATTTGTGCCCCTGCTGTTGGATCCGAAGAAAATCCTCGACTATATTGATCTCTGGCACAAGGATCCCAATACCCCTATGCCTGACCTTCATCTGACACCTGGACAAAGTCATATGTTGACTCACTTCATCGCTGAAGAAAAATGGAAGTTTGAGAAGGCAAGGGAAATCAAAAAGGCTCAATACAGGAAGGAGAAGTTCCTCAAGAAAACGTTGTCAAGATGACACCGAGGAGCTTCAAGGTCCAGATGAAATTCAAGACCTCAGAAAAACTTTGAATCATATTATGCTGATTGGCAAGGAGCCAAGGTCAGATTTGTGAACTTGACGAAGAATTTACAAATGTTGCAGCCCCAAAGGCAACATGAAATTTCAGTCAAGCCTCACCCTAACCGATCGAAGAACATGCCAAGACCGCTGATGATGTTCAGCTCGCCGATGAAAATGTTAGTTCTGTGGCTGATGATCCCATTCCACCACCGAAGAATTGCTGTGGCACCCACTAGTGGTGCGCTCAAGAAATCGCCAAGACAGGCAATCAGATCAGCCATACCAAGAAACCGAACCACATTCCTCAGCCTCCCCGCGCCAACTCCAACTCCAATTCTTCCTTCGCCTCGATGTGAAGAAACCAAGGCTGCAAGAACGAGCTGCCGGAAGAAAAGGAAAGCATCAGGCGCTGCGATTCTTCGTCACAAGAAAATGAGGCCTATGACCAGCTCATACGAAAATCCAATTGATGCTGTTCCAATTTCTCCATACCATCAAAGGACGTTGTTCCTTTGGAGAAGACTATGAGATCCCAATCGATCTGATGAAGAACGCCATTCTCGCTGCTTCGTCAGAGCAGATCGATGAAGAAATTGAAGTGGATGCAATCCTTCAACCCCACCATTTCTCACCTATGCCTCAGCCACAACTCAAGAGGCTGGTGTTGAGGAAATTGAAGATGAAGATGTGGATATTGATGCACCACACAGTGATCAATGATGACTTTTGGGAAAGTCAGCATCCCAATACCTCTTCACCCCGCCCAACAGATTCCTCAGTCCCCTACACAAACAATCCAAGTGGACTCAAGAAACTCAACCCACTGGTTCTGCATGAAGAAATTCCAGCCACTAGTGTCGATGAAACTGTGCTGCCGATCCTCGACCGATCAGCTTGAGGAACAAGAAATTCTCAAATTTAAAGAACCTGAACTTATGATTCTCGAGGTGGTGATGCAACTCATCGACACCCTCTCGCCCCAAGCAAAAGAATCCGCTCAAGCAAGCAAAAGTTCAAGGCTGAAGATTTCTTTTTGCCGAGCACGTGTTCTTCATCGACTATAATCCATATGATTCTTCGTCGATTAGGAAGAGGCGCTTCGACCGCCACAAGCCAACTTCTATTCCTCGCTTTTCAACAAGGATAAAATCTTCGATCATGCTCATATTCCTCATGTGGATATGGAGTCGCCAGCTTTGAGCCAGTCCTCGTTGTTCTTCACGACGCAGACTTCTAAATTTCTGTGACCGACATCCGTGGATCGGAATGAAGAACTAATTTTTCAGTTTTATGCAACGCTGCATCACCGGAGACGCCAAGACGTGAACTCATGGGTCTTAGATTGATGACCTGAAAATATTCACTACAAGGCACCAAAGAATCAATTGCTTCGCGCCCTACCACTCAGCCTCCACTTGATGGTGCACGCCGATTCACGACGAACCAGTAACTTTCAGATCACTATATGCAAGTGCCGATGAAGCCTTTGAAACCAAGGCAGGCCCCAAGAACCAAATTCCTCGCTGGTTACTATATGTGCCTCTGACTGTCTATCGGATTCTCGACGAAGACAATGAGTCCTATCAAAGGCCACGACTAACGATGAAGAAGTCGCTGGCATCATGAAGAATATGCTTTTCAACATCATCCATGCATGCTCCTGGCCAACTTCCATGATTTCTTCATGAGGACTCGCAAACATAGCTATGTCACCATTTGAGCTGAAGCCTTATGCGCCTTTGGATTATGAGACTCATCGTGTCAAGGTCTTCACCAATTACAAGGCTGATACTTTGAACCACCGCAGCTACTTGCCTCCGATTGAAGTCCTCAAACGGACATTTACCTCACCGATGACAAGGGCAAGGCTATCGCTGTGATCGATGAAGGCATTCGTCCATTGATGGACAGCCAGCAGCAGCATCCTACTCCACCAATGATGACTCGCCACACATGACTCAGCCGCAAATACCTCACCAAGCAAAGTCCTCAAGCCATCGCACCTGTGGTGATGATCGATCGTGAGTTACCCTCGCCTTCATCAAGGTTGATCGTGAATCATAAATGGGTCAAACGCCGCTTGGTACTTTCTTCACAACATGACCTCAACACACAATGCAAGAAGAAAACCACTACTACCTCCATGAAACCTTCAAACGCACTGGGCTGTTCTTTCACATGTCTATAGTGAAGAAGAACCGACGCCAATGGGACTCAAGGAAGAATTTGACCGGTCTGCACTCCTCCAAGAAATTCAAGAAGGTCAAAGTTCCTTCCTTGGTGGCTAGCTCCTATTCTTCATCTCACATAATCGATGAAAATGAAGACTTGGAAGACACCGCTGCTGGTCCTACTTCAACAAACAACCCCAACAATGTCAAGCGCCCGCCTTCAACTTGAAATTCTTCAGAGCGTTAGCTCGCCGATCCTTTTGGTCATTTGATGACAAAGGGGAGAAATTTGAGTTAGTCTTCGCCGGTCTAGTTTATTGCCTATATACAGTAATTTGAGTTACAACTATCGCTCTTCCTCAAACTTTTATTGATCGAGTTGTAATCTTAAACCCGATGGTGCTTTGATACTTTTGATGCATTATGCTCTTGCACTATGCTCGATTCTCGTGAGCTCCTTGAAAATCTTCATAGCAAATTGATTTGGGCTCTCATACTTTTGATGTGTTATTTTGCATACTCAATAACATCAAGCACCATATTTCATCATGCATTTCAAATTCTTCATATTATATGTCAAATGCGTATGAATTACAAGATATAGGGGAGATCTCCATGATTCAATTCTTCAAATGTGCATTGCCTCAAAAGCAAATTCTCACTATGCACATCTTCGTGGGGAGTTCTTCTATATCTTGCAATCAAATTCTCATTATCAGTATTTACAATTCATATGTTTATCCTCGTTGAAAACTTAACCTATATTGTCATCAATCACCAAAAATGGGGAGATTGTAAGTGCATCTAGTGCCCCTTAGTGATTTTGGTGTATTGAAGACTTATAGGTTAAGAAACTAATGTGTTTGTGAGTGAACACAGGTCTATAAGTCTATGAGGAATTTGATATTTACAGAGAAAGTCGACCCCTAAAAATGAAGTTCTTCAACTGAAGACTTTGATATTCTGAAGACTTTCTGAAGACTTTGAAAGTGAAGAAATTCGTGTGACCTTGAAGACTTGGTATTCATTTGAGGAACATGAAGCGTGAAGACTTTTGTTTTCGTAGTTTCATTTTCTCTTCTTGAGTCATAGGAAACACCGTGATCGTTAAGGGGGTCGAGGAAATACTAAGGAAAAATTTCATGTGATGCTCAACTCAAAATCCTACACCTACCAATTCCTTCGAGTGAAGCCTTTGAAATCTCATACAGCTCACCAATTTCTTCATGGATGTAGACGGTTCTTCCGGTCACGAGGAATTTGTTCTCGACCGAGGAGTTAGAAATTCGCCAAGGCGGATTGCCTACACAAGGAGGAACATGATAGCCCCGAGGAATTTGATGTTCAAATTTCCGATCAACTGTCAAGTGCCGCGCGCCACCTGTCCCAAAATATCTTATCCACCTAACGGTCATATCATTGAAGGGCATTTATGTCTTATCATGTCGGCTGCCCTAGGCTATAAATAGCCGCTTCTACAACCACTCAGCTGGTTGGTGCTCCGAGAGAACTTGACACTTGTCATTTGAGAGCAACCCATCCTCCGAGGACTTTGAGAGAAAATCATCGAGTGAGGAAAACCCAAAACCAAACCCCATAAACCCAAAGTGATTGAGCATCATCAAGAAATTGATCCCGCATGGATCCGACGCTTGTTACCTTTGAAGACTATGCTTCTTCCAGACGGTTAGGCGCCATGGTCTAGAGCATCCAAGAGGAATTGTGGATTGCCGAGTGACCAAGTCTGTGAAGGTTTGGAAGTCGCCTGAAGACTTACCACGAGTGATTGGACGAGGTCTATGTGACCTTAGTTCAAGGAGAATACGGTGAGGTCTTGGTGTCCTGAGCTGCGTGCTCACCGATCGGGTGTCCGGACTGTGTCCTCGAGTTTAAATACTCAGCCTCCAACCAGACGCATAACCGAGACAGCAGCTTGAACTGGTCTACCAAATCATTGTCTTCATCAACCTTATCGGTTCTATTTCCTCAACTCTTTCATTTCTCACATCGTGTTGAGTGTTTGTTCATATCTGTGTTTGAAGACTTTGATCAAGACTTTCAATTTCTCGCTCAATTTCTTCACTGCTTTGTCTTCATCTTGAGTTATCCTCGTGATTACGCTTTCAGACTGTGATTGTCTTCATTTCATCATGATGAATATGCGTATTCTGTTATGCTTACTTCTGAGTACTTATTCAGTATTTTCTTCGCTTAAGGAATTTCTCACCAGCAAATTCTCTCAGAAGAATTCATAAAAATCGCCTATCACCCCCCTCTAGTCGATATAACGACTTTCAATATAAAAGTGGGAAATAAAGCCCAATATAGTCCAAAAAGTAGATAAAGTAGCATGGATCAATAAAAATTATAGATACATTGGAGACGATCGCATCCCCAAGCTTAATTTTTGCTCGCCCCTAGTAGGTAAACGATAAAAGAGAATTTTTGATGCGGAGTGATACTTTGGCATAATTTCAATGTAAATCTTCTTAATTGTGGTATGAATATTCAGATCCGAAAGATTCAAGACAAAAGTTCATATTGACATAAAATAATAATACTTCAAGCATACTAACTAAGCAATTATGTCTTCTCAAAATATCATGGCCAAAGAAAGTTCATCCTCACAAAATCATATAGTTAGGCTATGTTTCATTTTCACCACACAAAGATGTTCCTAACTTATATACCCTCGATGAAAAGCCAAGAAATTGTTTCATACTTAAATAATCTCAAACTTTTTTCAACCTTCACGCAATACATGAGCGTGAGCCATGGATATAGCACTATGGGTGAATAGAATATGATGATGGGGATTGTGTGGAGAATACAAAAAGGAGAAAGTCTCACAT
>JAHIAM010000054.1:0-28023 GCA_021605205.1 Aegilops longissima | reverse complement strand
TGAAGGAAATATGCCCTAGAGGCAATAATAAAGTTATTATTTATTTCTTATATCATGATAAATGTTTATTATTCATGCTAGAATTGTATTAACCGGAAACATAATACATGTGTGAATATATAGACAAACAAGATGTCACTAGTATGCCTCTATTTGACTAGCTTGTTAATCAAAGATGGTTATGTTTCCTAACCATGAACAAGGAGTTGTTATTTGATTAACAAGGTCACATCATTAGTTGAATGATCTGATTGACATGACCCATTCCGTTAGCTTAACACTTGATCGCTTAGTATGTTAATGCTTTCTTCATGACCCATACATGTTCCTATAACTATGAGATTATGCAACTCCTGCTATCGGAGGAACACTTTGGTACTACCAAACGCCACAACGAATCGGGTGATTATAAAGGAGTACTACAGGTGTCTCCAAAGGTACTTGTTGGGTTGGCGATTTCGAGATTAGGTTTTGTCACCCGATTGTCGGAGAGGTATTCTAGGCCTTCTCGGTAATACACATCACTTAAGCCTTGTAAGCATTACAACTAATGAGTTAGTTGTGAGATGATGTATTACGGAACGAGTAAAGAGACTTACCGTAACGAGATTGAACTAGGTATTGATACCGACGATCGAATCTCGGTAAGTAACATACCGATGACAAAGGGAACAACGATGTCGTTATGCGGTTTGACCGATAAAGATCTTCAGAGAATATGTAGGAACCAATATGGGCATCCAGGTTCCGCTATTGGTTATTGACCGAGAATGGTTCTAGGTCATGTCTACATAGTTCTCGAACCCGTAGGGTCCGCACGCTTAACGCTTCGGCGATGCTCATTATGAGTTTATAAGTATTGATGCAATCAAGGTTGTTCGAGTCCCGGATGTGATCACGACATGACGAGGAGTCTCAAATGGTCGAGACATAAAGATTGATATATTGAAGCCTACATTTGACATCGGAAGTGTTCCGAGTGAAATCGAATTTATCGGAGTACCGGAGGTTACCGAACCCCCGGAGGTCTATGGGCCTTAATGGGCCATAAGAGAGAAGAGGAAGGGCCGCCAGGTGGCTGCGCGCCCTCCCCTCTAGTCCGAATAGGACAGGAGAGGGGCGCGCCTTCCCTCTTCCCTCCTCCAATCCTAATCCAACTAGGAGGGGGGAGTCCTACTCCTGGGAGTAGGACTCTCCAGCGCGCCTCCCAAGGCTGGCCGCACCCCCCTTGGCTCTTTATATACGGGGCAGGGGCACCCCATGACACACAAGTTGATCTACGGATCTTCCTTAGCTGCAGCGGTGCCCCTTCCACCATATTCCACTTCGTCATATCGTCATGAGCTTAGGCGAAGCCCCGCGCCGGAGAAGTCATATCGTCAGCGAGCTTAGGCGGCCCCGCGCCGGTGGAGCATCAACATCGCCACCACGCCGTCAGGTCGACGGAACTCATCCCCGACACTTTGCTGGATCGGAGTCCGGGATCGCCATCGAGCTGAACGGTGCGTAACTCGGAGGTGCCGACGCTCGGTGCTTGGATCGGTCGGATCGTGAAGACGCACGACTACATCAACCGCTTGTTATAACGCTCCGCCGGGTTCACGAGGGTACGTGGACGACATTTCCCTCTCGCGCTATGCCATCACCATGGTCTTGCGTGATCGTGAGGAAATTTTTGAAATTACTACGCTCCCAACAAAGGGCATCCGAGCCTGGTTTTATGCGCTGATGTCATATGCACGAGTAGAACACAAGTGAGTTGTGGGCGATATAAGTCATACTACCTACCAGCATGTCATACTTTGGTTCAGCGGTATTGTGAGATGAAGCGCCCGACCGACATTACGCCAGACGCTTACGCGAGACTGGTTTCACCGCCCGAGCACTCGCTGCTTAAAGGTGACCGGCGGTGTCTGCTCTCTCACTTTAGTTGAATCGAGGGCTACGCCCGTCCTTGAGAAGGTTAAACGGAGTCTATTTGACGAAGTATCGCTGTGGTTTTGATGCGAGGTAAGAACGGTTCTTGCTCAGCCCGTAGCAGCCACGTAAAACTTGCAACAACAAAGTAGAGGACGCCTAACTTGTTTTTGCAGGCATGTTGTGATGTGATATGGTCAAGACGTGATGCTATATTTTATTGTATGAGATGATCATGTTTTGTAACCGAAGTTATCGGCAATCGGCAGGAGCCATATGGTTGTCGCTTATTGTATGAAATGCAACGCCATGTAATTGCTTTACTTTATCACTAAGGAGTAGCGATAGTCGAGAAGCAATAGTTGGCTAGACGACAACGATGCTACGATGGAGATCAAGGTGTCGCTACCGTGACGATGGTGATCATGACGGTAAGCTTCGCGATGGAGATCACAAGCACAAGATGATGATGACCATATCATATCACTTATATTGATTGCATGTGATGTTTATCCTTTATGCATCTTATCTTGCTTTGATTGACGGTAGCATTATAAGATGATCTCTCACTAAAATTATCAAGAAGTGTTCTCCCGAGTATGCACCGCTGCAAAGTTCAGAGTACCTGCACACCACGTGATGATCGGGTGTGATAAGTTCTACGTCCATCTACAACGGTGCAAAACAGTTGCACACGCGAATACTCAAAGTTAAACTTGACGAGCCTAGCATATAACAGATATGGCCTCGAACACGGAGACCGAAGGTCGAACGTGAATCATATAGTAGATATGATCAACATAGTGATGTTCACCATTGAAACTACTCCATCTCACGTGATGATCGGACATGGTTTAGTTGATTTGATCACGGATCACTTAGATGACTAGAGAGATGTCTGCCTAAGTGGGAGTTTTTAATATGATTAATTGAACTTAAATTTATCATGAACTTAGTACCGATAGTATTTTGCTTGTCTATGTTTATCGTAGATAGATGGCTCGTGCTGTTGTTCCGTTGAATTTTAATGCGCTCCTTGAGAAAGCAAAGTTGAAAGATGATGGTAGTAATTACACGGACTCGGGTCCGAATTTGAGGATTATCCTCATTGCTGCACGTAAAAATTACGCCCCGAAGCACCGCTGGTGACAGTTCGTCAGAGATGCCGAGCCGGTTGTGAACGCCCGCAAAGCAAAGCTGATGACTACTCAATAGTTCAAGCAGCCATGCTTTACGGCTTAGAACCGGTCTTCAACGACGCTTTTGAACGCCATGGAGCATATGAGATGTTCCAGAGTTGAAGTTAATATTTCAAGCAAATGCCCGGATTGAGAGATATGAAGTTCCAATAAGTTCTATAGCTGCAAGATGGAGGAGAATAGTTCACAAGGAGCACATACTCAAAATGTCCGGGTATAACAATCACTTAATTCAGCCGGGAGTTAATCTTCCGATGATAGTGTCATTGATGAATTCTCCAATCATCGCCACCAAGCTACAAGAGCTTCGTGATGAACTATAATATGCAAGGGATGACTAAGACAATTCCTCGAGCTCTTCGCGATGCTAAAAGCCATGGAGGTAGAAATCAAGAAAGAGCATCAAGTGTTGATGGTCAACAAGACCACTAGTTTCAAGAAAAGGGCAAAGGGAAGAAGAAGGAAACTTCAAAAGAACAGCAAGAAAGTTGTCGATCAAGAGAAGAAACCCAAGTCTGACCTAAGCCTGAAATCGAGTGTTTTACCGCAAGCAGATCGACACCGAAGCGGAACTGCCCCAAGTATTTGGCGGATAAAAAGGATGGCAAGGTGAACAAAGGTATATGTGATATACATGTTATTGATGTGTACCTTACTAGAGCTCGTAGTAGCACTGGTATTTGATACTCGGTTCTGCTAATATTTGCAACTCAAACAGGACTACGGAATAGACGAAAGCATCGGCAAAGGACGAGGTGACGATGCGCTGGGAAATGGTTCCAAAGTCAATGTGATCGCGGTCGGCACGCTACCTCTACATCTACCTTCGGATTAGTTTTAGACCTAAATAATTGTTATTTGGTGCCGCCGCTGAGCATGAACATTATATCTGGATCTTGTTTAATGCGTAGACGGTTATTCATTTAAATCAGAGAATAATGGTTGTTCTATTTATATGAGTAATATCTTTATGGTCATGCACCCTTGAAGAATGGTCTATTCTTGTTGAATCTCGACAGAGTGATACACATATTCATAATGTTGAAGCCAAAAGATGCAGAGTTGATAATGATAGTGCAACTTATTTGTGGCACTCGCCGCTTAGGTCATATCGTAAAACGATGAAGAAACTCCATACCGATGGGCTTCGAATCACTTGATTATGAATCACTTGGTACTTATGTAACCGTGCCTCATGGGCAAGATGACCAAAACGCCGCTCTCCTAACTATGGAGCGAGCAACTGATTTGTTGGAAATCATACATACCGATGTTTGTGGTCCAATGAATGTTGAGGCACGCGGCGGTATCGTTATTTTCTCACCTTCACAGATGATTTGAGCAGATATGGGTATATCTACTTAATGAAACACAAATCTGAAACATTTGAAAAGTTCAAAGAATTTCAGAGTGAAGTGGAAAATCATCGTAACAAGAAAATAAAGTTTCTACGATCTGATCGTGGAGGAGAATATTTGAGTTACGAGTTTGGTTTACATTTGAAACAATGTGGAATAGTTTCAAGAATCACGCCCACCCGAACACCACAGAGAAATGGTGTGTCCGAACGTCAGAATCGTGATTTTACTAGATATGGTGCGATCTATGATGTCTATTTCGATTTACCGCTATCGCTTTGGGGTTATGCTTTAGAGACGGCCGATTCACGCTAAATAGGACACCGCCAAAACTGCTGAGACGACGCCTTATGAACTGTGGTTTGGCAAGAAACCAAAGTTGTCGCTTAAAGTTTGGGGCTGCGATGCTTATGTAAAGAAACTTCAACCAGATAAGCTCGAACCCAAATCGGAAAATGTGTCTTCATAGGATACCCAAAGGAGACTGTTGGGTACACCTTCTATCACAGATCCAAGGCAAGATTTTCGCTGTTAATTCGGATCCTTTCTAGAGAAGGAGTTTCTCTCGAAAGAAGTGAGTGGGAGGAAAGTAGAACTTGATGAGATAATCAGATTCGCTCCCTTATTGAAAGTAGTTCATCACAAGAAATGGTTCCCGTGACAACTACACCAATTAGTGAGGAAACTAATGATGATGATCATGAAGCTTCGATCAAGTTACTACTGAACCTCGAGGTCAACCAGAGTAAAATACGCACTGAGTGGTACGGTAATCCTATTCTCGAAGTCATGTTACTTGACCATGGCGAACCTACAAACTATGAAGAAGCGATGGTGAGCCCAGATTCGCAAAATGGCTGGAAGCCATGAAATCTGAGATGGGATCCATGTATGAGAACAAAGTATGGATTTTGGTTGACTTGTTCCGATGATCGGCAAGCCATTGAAAATAAATGGATCTTTAAGAAGAAGACTGACGCCGATGGTAATGTAATCGTTTACAAAGCTCGACTTGTTGCAAAAGGTTTTCGACAAGTTCAAGGGGTTGACTACGATGAGACTTTCTCACCAGAAGCGATGCTTAAGTCTGTCCGAATCATGTTAGCAATTGCCGATTTTATGATTATGAAATTTGGCAAATGGATGTAAAACTGCATTCTTGAATGGATTTCTAGAAGAAGAGTTGTATATGATGCAACCAGAAGGTTTTGTCGATCCAAAGGGTACTAACAAAGTGTGCAAGCTCCAACGATCAATTTATGGTCCGTGCAAGCCTCTCGAGTTAGAATAAACGCTTGATAGTGTGATCAAAGATATGGGTTTATATGCACTTTGGAGAAGCCTCAGATTTACAAGAAAGTGAGGGAGCTCAGAGCATTTCTAATATTATATGTGGACTATATATTATTGATTGGAAATGATATAGAATTTCTGGATAGCATAAAAGGATACTTGAATAAAAGTTTTTCAATGAAAGACCTCGTGAAGTTGCTTATATATTGGGCATCAAGATCTATAGAGATAGATCAAGACGCTTAATTGACTTTCACAAAGCACATACCTTGATAAAGTTTTGAAAAGTTCAAATGGATCAGTGCAAAGAAAGGTTTTTACCAGACATAAGGTGTAAGATTGAGTCGACTCAATGCCCACCACAGCAGAAGATAGAGAGAAAATGAAAGATGTTCCCTATGCTTCAGCCATAGGCTCTATCATGTATGCAATGCTGTGTACCGCACCGACGATGCTTAGCTGTAAGCTTGGCAGAAGGTACCAAAGTAATCCAGAGTGGATCATCGACAGCGTCAAGAACATCCTGAAATACCGAAAAGGACTAAGGATATGTTTCTCGATATGGAGGTGACAAAGAGCTAGTCGAAATGGTTACGCCGATGTAAGTTTTGACACCGATCCGGACGATTCTAAATCGCAAACCGGATACGTGTTTTTATTAAACGGTGGAGCTGCCATTGGTGCAGCTTCTAAACAAAGCGCCGTATGGATCTACATGTGAAGCGGAGTACATAGCTGCTTCGTAAGCAGCAAATGAAGGAGTCTGATGAAAGAGTTCATTTCCGATCTAGGTGTCATACCTAGTGCATCGACCGATGAAGATCTTCCGTGACAATATCGTGCAATTGCCTTGGCAAAGGAATCCAGATTTCACAAGAGGACCAAGCATATCAAGAGACGCCTAATTCCATTCGGGACCAAGTCCAAGTGGGAGACATAGAGATTTGCAAAATACATACGGATCTGAATGTTGCGATCCTGACTAAGCCTCTTCCACGAGCAAAACATGATCAGCACCAAGACTCCATGGGTGTTAGAATCATTACTATGTAATCTAGATTATTGACTCTAGTGCAAGTGGGAGATCAAGGAAATATGCCCTAGAGGCAATAATAAAGTTATTATTTATTTCTTATATCATGATAAATGTTTATTATTCATGCTAGAATTGTATTAACCGGAAACATAATACATGTGTGAATATATAGACAAACAAAGATGTCACTAGTATGCCTCTATTTGACTAGCTTGTTAATCAAAGATGGTTATGTTTCCTAACCATGAACAAGGAGTTGTTATTTGATTAACAAGGTCACATCATTAGTTGAATGATCTGATTGACATGACCCATTCCGTTAGCTTAACACTTGATCGCTTAGTATGTTAATGCTTTCTTCATGACCCATACATGTTCCTATAACTATGAGATTATGCAACTCCTGCTTACCGGAGGAACACTTTGGTACTACCAAACGCCACAACGAATCGGGTGATTATAAAGGAGTACTACAGTGTCTCCAAAGGTACTTGTTGGGTTGGCGATTTCGAGATTAGGTTTTGTCACTCCGATTGCTCTGAGAGGTATTCTAGGCCTTCTCGTAATACACATCACTTAAGCCTTGCAAGCATTACAACTAATGAGTTAGTTGTGAGATGATGTATTACGGAACGAGTAAAGAGATTTACCGTAACTAGATTGAACTAGGTATTGATACCGACGATCGAATCTCGTAAGTAACATACCGATGACAAAGGAACAACGATGTCGTTATGCGGTTTGACCGATAAAGATCTTCAGAGAATATGTAGGAACCAATATGGGCATCCAGGTTCCGCTATTGGTTATTGACCGAGAATGGTTCTAGGTCATGTCTACATAGTTCTCGAACCCGTAGGGTCCGCACGCTTAACGCTTCGGCGATGCTCATTATGAGTTTATAAGTATTGATGCACCAAGGTTGTTCGAGTCCCGATGTGATCACGACATGACGAGGAGTCTCAAATGGTCGAGACATAAAGATTGATATATTGAAGCCTACATTTGACATCGGAAGTGTTCCGAGTGAAATCGAATTTATCGAGTACCGGAGGTTACCGAACCCCCGGAGGTCTATGGGCCTTAATGGGCCATAAGAGAGAAGAGGAAGGGCCGCCAGGTGGGCTGCGCGCCCCTCCCCTCTAGTCCGAATAGGACAGGAGAGGGGGCGCCGCTTTCCTCTTCCCCTCCTCCAATCCTAATCCAACTAGGAGGGGGAGTCCTACTCCCGGGGAGTAGGACTCTCCAGCGCCCCCCCAAGGCTGGCCGCACTTCTTGGCTCTTTTATATACGGGGCAGGGGGCACCCCATGACACACAAGTTGATCTACGGATCTTCCTTAGCCGCAGCGGTGCCCCTTCCACCATATTCCACTTCGTCATATCGTCATGAGCTTAGGCGAAGCCCCGCGCCGGAGAAGTCATATCGTCATGAGCTTAGGCGAAGCCCCGCGCGGTGGAGCATCAACATCGCCACCACGCCGTCAGGTCGACGGAACTCATCCCCGACACTTTGCTGGATCGAGTCCGGGATCGCCATCGAGCTGAACGTGCGTAACTCGGAGGTGCCGACGCTCGGTGCTTGATCGGTCGGATCGTGAAGACGCACGACTACATCAACCGCGTTGTTATAACGCTCCGCTTTCGGGTTCACGAGGGTACGTGGACGACACTCTCCCTCTCGCTGCTATGCCATCACCATGGTCTTGCGTGATCGTAGGAAATTTTTGAAATTACTACGCTCCCCAACAGATATTGGGTCATGATGGCGGAGCTGATTAGTTGCTTCCGCTGTAAATTTTTATCAAGGTAGGCAAAGCAGCCGTGGGAGGTGGAAGAGCTTGAGTGAGTCGGTGTTATTGTGCTCTCGCTTTCTAAATCTTGCATGCGAGGTGTTTGTTTGAATGTGCCGACGGTGTTTGATTGACTGATTCGTTGTTGGTGAACTTGCCGGTATTGTGGATGTAGATCATGGTGTACCAGCTTTGCAAGGGCGCTGCTTTTTGCCACGGACGCGTGTCCCAAGACCATGACCTTGAGCCACACAACTTGCAAATTGGTGGATGGGTTGGTATCCTCTGGTTTGATCCCAGCAAGAGGAAGTGTTATCTTCTCTTTATCAACTAGAGGCACTTTCTTCTCTCATGGATGGATGGGACTCCATCAATTTAGTATTAGTTTAGGTGTTAGTATGCTGTTGATGCTTGTGTTGATGCCATGCTTTTTGTCTTGTCATGTGCTGATATTAACTGGCAGCATCAGCTCCCATGATTGCTTGCTTGCTTGCTTACTCTATAACCTGTACTGCTAAAACATGTTATCCTACTCCATGATGCTATATCATTTGCAAATACTCCCGGACATCAGCTCCCATGATGTTGCATTAGCTATAACCTGTACTGCTAAAAGAGGAGTGTAAATTGTAGTAATTTTCCAGCCATTATCTTTGTTTTTTTTGGGAGGATGTTTCCATCGGAGTACAAATGGCATGCATCTCTTTTTGCATTCCTTTTTCACCAAGGTTGAACATTTTTAAAAAGATGAATTGAATAATCCTGCATAAAGAAGACATGGAGTATAGTCAGTAACTAGTACATGATTGATGGAGTATAGCAGTCCATTAGGAGTATAGCTGACTATGCCTCGGCACACTGCTAAGAATTTCCCTGCATAATCCTCGATGGATTATGTATATGATCATGTCTCCTCAGAATTTGATTTCTCCGCTGTTCTCAGAACTGAATTTGTTCAGCTTAAAAACTGCACTATCTCGACAGCTTTGGGTAGCGAGCTTCTAACCTAAAATGAGTTCGTTATGCTCATAATTTCAAGTTGGCCTCTACATATGAGTTGTAAAGCATGTTCTAAGGTTTCTCAGAGTACTTATTTGCTTCATCTGATGTACCTTTTGAGAGTAACTGCTCATTTAGTTTGTTTTCCAAAAATATAGTATAGCTTTGTAAAAGCAACCAATTCATGATTAGACTTGGTGAGGCAGATGCATATAGCTACTTTCAAAGACCTTGTAACAAAGTGTTGATTGTTGGACAAGCTAAATCATGTGTCTTTTCTCATTTAATATAAACATTATGTAGAGCTCTATTTCTTCTTCTTTTGCTTCCTCGTATGTATGTATGTATGTATGTATGTATGTATGTATGTATGTATATGTATGTATGTATGTATGTATGTATGTATGTATGTGTGTGTGTGTCTGATTTACCTAAGGTGGTTTCTTTAGAATTGATTGAGTCTCGACAAAGTTGTTCTTGGTACTTTAGTATTTTTCTTGTTATCTCGCAGCTAGTTGTATAGGTGGTGCAGCAGCAGTAGCTACTAGTCGTGCTTGGCACATTAGTATTTTGCTTTCCTCTCAGACTGGGTATATTATTTTCTCGCTACTAATCGATGAATGCATAATTAAAGAGAACCAAACTGCTTCTATTGATTTCCGCCACATTGCTTCTACCTGTTTAGTGTAAAACCATTCTTAAGTCCTGAATGGTACTTTTCTTGTTTTTGTCAATTTTGTTCCTATGAAAAGTCTGCCTCTTTAGCTCATGCTCATACTACCTCCCTCATGTTTCACAGAAGATGATAAACCTTTTTAAGATCAAGGGGCGAAGAAGGAAGAGGCGGCCAACTCAAATGGGGGCCTCCTGTTAAGAAGCAAAGTCCGTATATGTCTATGCCTCGACCTCAAGGTTTAGTAGCTATTGTCCCGCTTCATGCTCCCTGCTTGGTTGGGGTGTTAGATGAAATGGTAGGGTTAATTAAAGGGTTCTTGGCTAGCACCCTTTTAAATTTAGTGGATTTTCTCATACTATCATCATGGCTTAAGGTTGTTGTTCAAATTTACACGGCTTAGGTTTTAATCAATTGGCATGTTCATGTTAGTTGTTATGGAGTAAATATGATAAGAACAAGGGCAATTGAGCACCACCACTACTAGTATAACTCAGCTTTTATTTTCTAATCGATAGGTATCTAGTACTAGTAGATTCGTAATATGTAGTCCCGAAAATTAAAGGGAGAAGCAAAGAATGAGTCAAACAAAATATTCATCTCGCAAATGTCGTGTGTGTTCGATTTGATTTGGTTTGCTCTGCTGTCAAGCTCCTCTTTGCTCTAACCATTTTCATGCCAAATGCATAATGTTCTGCTTTTTATTTTGTTCCTAATTGTTTTGTTTATAACCTATAGATGTCCTTTGTTCATCAAGTGTTGATCGCCGCAACAAGTCCCATGATGAAGAAACTAGAATTTAACCCAAAGAAAGAGAACCTCATTGAGCTTGTTATTGTTTGATCTTTTGTGTATTAGAAAACTGGATACTATGTACTATTATTGTAATGTACCAAATTTGGCCGATTGAGAAATATTCTGCATTTATAGCCTATATTTGAACCGAAATTGACCAAAATGATGCATATATAGAACTTAAGAATGACGAGTCCTGAATTAAAAGGGAATGGCTGAGTGCCAAAAAACTAGACTTTAAAAGGCCGAGGCAAAAAAAAACAGATCGTAAAAGGCCAAGGGCCACAAAAAATATCGGATCAGAAAAGGTCGTGGCCCAACAAGAAATTGAATGTGGCCCAACAAGAAATTGAATGTCAAATTTCAGAGAAATAAAAGAGGTTGAATTATCGGGCCAGCCCATGTAGCTAGCGAAAATTAATGAAAAATATATATTAAAAGGCTCAATAAATGGGCTCGCCCATGTAAAACACCAAATTGGACCGGCTGAATCTTATCAACGATTTTTTCAATTGGTCGCAAATTTATGACGTTAGATTGCCACGCCGGATCCGACGTGGCCTCGGGCAGATAGTTTAGTGATCAAATCAAAAGGTCATGGGTTCAACGACCTTTTGTTTTGGTTGTAGACATCTATGACTTTATCCCAAGAAGGTCGTTAATTTCAGTTTACGCATCGCCAGCTTTTGACCTTCTGCTTTTGGTCACAAAAGGTCACAGATGAAAAATAATGACCATTCAAAGGACCAATAGTCAAGGTCACAAGTTGATATATTTCTTGTAGTGTGTCAACCACCCTTCACGGGCTACTGCTCATCCAGCCTCCACCGCTCATCGCTCATCCAGCCTCCACGGGTCGCCCTTTCATCCAGCCTCCACGGGTCCTGCTCATCCAGCCCCAACCGCTCGATTGATCGGGGTCCTGTTCATCGAGAGGCAACACCACGGGTCCTGTTCATCCACCCCACCGAGAACTGTTCATCCAACCCCCCCCAACAACGCCACTGCTCATCAAGGGAAGGAGGCAGTAGGGTTCGATCGGATTCAGCCAGCAGCAGAGCAAAGGAATCACTGGTTCAAGAATATAGCTAGTGCATCGCTGGGTTCGCTTAGAGCCCAACGCCGCCGGTTCAGCTTAGACTCAACGCCGCACACACGCCAGACGGACGACGAGAGAAATGCCGCCGCCCCCCACCACCCACCGTAACCGGAACTCTCGAAATTTTCCTCGCCTCGCCTCCACCACGGTTAGTTTTCCTCCCCGACGGCCCAAAGAATGTCATGCAGTCGCATCTCCGCCCGCCTGTGACAAAAAGACCATTTTCTCGTCATTATTTTTGTCATAGAAGAGCTCACCACATCTATGATGATACCGGTTTTGTCACAATTATCATCATAGAAGTGTCATAAGTATGATGTAATAAATTTCGCTGGACCCAAAACGCCATGGATGTGTCTTTTTTGTAGTGTAATTAATTCCGTCTCAGAATAATATTGGGAGTCAATAAATGTCGAATGTTATTATGAAAACTAATTAATTTGTATGGTTATTTTAGGAGGCAATAAATTCACTAATTGTGTATATGGAGCACTAATAAACTCCTTATGGATATATTTGTAGTCCGTCAATTGATACCTACATGATATTCCATGATGTGCGATATCCGAGGATCCTTATTAATTACAAAGAGTTGTAAAAGGAAACACGCCAAAGCAGGAATGAATAAAACGGCAAACATTGATACTCCAAGAATCGCCCATCCTCTATATAAACAGCAGTAAGCAACCAACAAAGTAGTACAAGTCTACAACCAAAAGGACATAGGAGAAGAGAACAAGAAACAATTTCGTTATGGCTCTAATCCGGATCAACATCGGTGTTCTGTGCTTGATGGCACTTTTGATGGTTTCAACCACTTTATTGTCGAAAGTGAAGCGTTAGGGAGGAAGATAGGTACAATTCTATTTACTTAGAGCTTATCCACTGTAGTATATTGGAATTTGTGGTTTCGAGCTACATAAAAAATGATCCTATTGCATCATTCTCATTTGCCAATGATGTGGATGTTTTTATGAAGTTTGATCATTCAAGTTAAGATATGCAAGTATTTTTGCAAGAGAAAAGAAGAATTAATATCATGTAGAAAAATGTTTCAACTGTGCTTAACAGAGTGAGGTGTTTAGTTAAGATATGCAAGTATCTTTTTCCTCATACTCGCAAAACATAGATATAAAATATGTTTCCTCATAGTGAAAACTTGTGCAGTCGCGCTCGTCCCCTTATTTGGAAGTTCTTATGCCTCATAGTACTTTAAACCTAGTTTTATTTAACAATGGCATGGAAGACAAGAGGTGTTTTCCTTGTGATTTTATGATCACCATTACAATTCTGTCGTGGTACGTATGGTTTCCATAGTACATAACAATTGTATATCGGCCAGTAGCTGTTCTTCCCTTGTTTTATTAGCACTCCACTACTGTCCTACTATTTGCATAGTAAATAGATTTCACAGAATCCTAGTTTAAATACGAACTGCAACAGGTTCTGATGGCACCTTTTATTTTTTTATTGTTGTAGGCAAGGAAGCTAACATTGGCGCCGAGGGCACCGTGAACCCTACACTCCCGTGACGGATCCTTCATTTTGTAATGACATCTCTAATGAGATGGTTACGAGGTGGGACCCGCCGATGGTCATCGCGAATGCGCCGTAAAAGTGTAGCAAGAAATGACCAAGAATAAAGTTTGGAAATAGAGATTCACTTGGGAGAATTATGAATTGTTTTTCTAGATGCAATAATTTAAATACAACTTTTTATTTTCCTACTTTTGTGCTTGAACCTGTATCATGGCCTTTTTAAACCTAGATGCTCACATACACGGGCATTACACTCACCGTGATTGGGACGCATTTTTGGGCAAATTTAAAATTAAATCTACCACCAAAGTACACACCAGATAGTTTCAAATCTTTTAAACTTAACCATACCTTCAGAGAACTTTATATATGGACTTGAATAGTTCAAGAGAAAACAATCATCTTTGATACAAAAGTTAGGACAACTCGAAACATATTATGGCTTATTGGCTATTGGGACCAAATAGATTCACTTGTTCTGCACACAAAATAAGCCCACACCAATGTTCCATATTCAGCTGGAAACAAACAAGCTACAACGATTTTTGTTCCTCGACTATCTACTACAACAATGTTTGCCTAGTCTCGACAAGGAATGGCTGATGACAGGGGCACGCTTTTGGTCGATGACATATTGCTTGTAGCCATCGTGACTTGTCTATGGACCTCGATATAAATTTTACTTCGTGTTCTCTCAACTACCCGACAGCTTGGTGAATACTCCCTGGTTGCATTTCTTATAATTCCCGGTAATTCCATTTTAGCCCTCTAGAGAAAAGGAAAGTATCTCTCATGATTGTATGTACCTCTCCTTGAATGAAAGGTGAAAGTATGTCTCTCGATTGTGTGTATCTCTTTCTTTCTTATACTAACTGATTTAATACTAACCATTAACCAATGAATTTTTAAGGGTAATTTGATACTAAATGGTCTTTAATTATGCTTTGATCACAATGAAAATATATACATCTTACATAAAAGAATGGAGGAGTAAATCAGAATTTTCTTGCAAAAAAAAGGATTGGCTGTTGCAAAACGGATTTTAGTGCTAGGCTATTTGAGTTGTTATAAATTGTGCAGAACAACTCCACTTACTAGAAAAATGTTTACTATTAAAAAGCAGTTTTGCCAAAAAGTAAGGTCCGGAAAATATCTCACAAAATTAAGGTTTCATACGCCTATTTTTGTTCCTTATTTACGATCCGAGGAGTGGCCGCTGGCCCTAAATGGTCTACTTATCGATGGATTGATAAATGTTTAGACTTTTGTGATAACTTTTTATGAACCTTTTTGTCTACCCTCGCATGTACGCTATCCCCTATACTTATATTAGTTTTCTATTTACTAATCTCCAAGATTTTCTCTTTAAAATGGTTTTCATCTAGACGAAAAGTTAGTTCTTTCTTTGGTAACCTAATCGATATCCCCCATATGCAGCGTTGTTCTCAGAGTCCGCCCCCTCCCAACCGCACCGACACACTTGCAGGCTCTTCTCCTTGGAGGTCCCCTTCCGAGTCATCCGTGTTAGTGGAGTTCTAGGCGCTGCAGACCGCTTGTGGCCTGTAGGCTTCTTCGATGAATATTGTGTAGCATAAAATCTTGGATAGAATTGCACGCATAGTCCTCATCCTCGCCGGTTTGGTCCGTAACGGTCCTCGAGCTCGCGTGTTGCATCGTTATGATAATGGTACTTGTGAAAATGGTCCAACAACGGTTATGGGGAAGGCCCCACGATGTATGTGTCACCTCAAGCAACGCCAACGAGGCTATCGTGGACCAAATCAGTTTATCTACACGCTTAAACGGGATAGGTGCCTTATCCACGTATCCTTAGTGAGAATCCCAGATATATTCGCCCACACAGAGTAGAACTCGTTGACTAAGCACCACCGTGATCCCAACCATTAGGCTACCGCCTCAAAACATAGGAGCCTCCGTTAGGGGTTAGGGTTTCGAGGATAGATAGCGATGCACGATCGATCTTGATCGGGGGGCGATACGATGGTGGTTTCGGATGGATCCACTCGGTACCGCAAAGGGAAGGAAGATGCTCACTACAAAAAAGACACATCCGTGACATTTTGGGTCAACAATTTTTTTCTCTCATACATATGACACTTCTATGACGATAATTGTGACAAAACCCGATCATCATAGATGTGGTGGGCCCTACTTTTATGACAAAAATCATGATGAAAATGGGCTTTTCTCCCGGCGGGCCAGAGACGCAGCTGCATGACATTCTTTGGGCCATCCATGACGGAAAAACCATGGTAGAAGCAAGGGGAGGAAAGTTTCGGGAGTTGCTGACACGGGGAGGTCGGGGGCGAGCGATGCTGCTTTCTCAGACGATGCTGCAGGTAGCGAGGTATTCGCCTAACTAAACCCGAAGCGAGGCGTTGGGCTCTAATCGAACCTGAGCGATTGACCGCAGTTACGCTACATCGAATTCCGAGCGATCGATCGATGGCTGTTAATCAAGCCGATCGAGCGATTCTTTGCTACCGCTGCTAATCAAGCCGATAGATTGATGAACAAAGAGCGCTATGGGGGGGGGGGATGAACAAGGAGCGGTGGCGCTGCTCTCGGATGAACAGAACCCGTGGTGTGGAGGGCTGGATGAACAGAGACGGTGGAGGGGTGGCCGTGGAGGGGTGGTTGAACAGACCTGTGGTGTGGAGGGCTCATGAACAGAGACGGTGGAGGGGTGCCCGTGGAGGGGTGGTTGAACAAAGATCCGCGGGTAGCGCGGGTGGAGGCTGGATGAACAGGAGCCCGTGGAGGCCGGAGGAGGTCGATGGTGGAGATGAACAGATCCCGCTGGAGTCCCGCTTTGGTACGCCACACCCTCCCGGCGAACAGACCCCTGCTTCGACCAGAAGCGCCCAACACAAGTCCGCTTGGCCTGCTTTTGTGGTACGCCACACCCTCCCGATCAACAGACTCCCTGCTTCACCATAGGAGGTCCGCTTCTCCGCTTTTGCGGCACGCCACACCCTCCCGATCAACAAGACCCCTGCTTCACCGTAGGAGGTCCATTTCTCAATTTTGCGGCACGCCAGCCCCTCCCGATCAACAGACCCCATTTCAACGTACGGGCGGTCGAACACAAGACCGCTTCTCTCACAGCGGTACGCCAGCCTTGTTTCCATCGCTTATTCCGCCCAAGCCTCCCGGCGAACACGACCACGCATTCCGCTCGACCCAGCCGGTTGGCTCCTCATGAACACGACGATGACGCTGTTTCTCCATTCTGAACCAGCCATGTAATGATGCGCGATAGGCGCTCGAGACCCGCCAGATGTAATGACGCGGTCAGATTTTCTTCTTGCACCTCGCCACCAGACGCGGCGCCTCTACTACGACACGCATGCGTTTCTACTATGACGTAGCGCGATCTACATCCACCAAAGATATATGTACGCATACGTCACGACCAGAATGACAACGGCACGCACGCTCGACCAGGTGGGTCCCGACCGCCGTGCACTTCCTTGCGTATAAGATGTAGCCGTGGGTCCCAGCAATGGGGGCTAATCGTTTTTTGGACGCACTTCCTTGCGCATGAAGATGTAATTGGTGGGTCCCAGCAGCATGAGGGAAACATTTTTTCGCTAAATACGGTGGCCCATCCGTGGGTCCCCACCGCCGTGGAGGAATAATTATTTTGCTGTAATAAGGAGGCACTTCCTTGTCGCGTCAGGGACCCACCGTCGCCTCTCCACGACAGTCCCACGTCCGATGGAAGCCATTCCTTGACCACGCTGACCACGCCGCCACCGAGAGCATCAGCAGGGTGGATGACGGCGAGGCCTAGGAAGGGACGACGCGAGCCGGGAAGACGCGCAAAGGATGCCCACGCCAGAGAGGAGTATGAGGGTTCACCTGCTCGCCACGGTGTGAGGCTGCCGCCGCAGAATAACAGGGGTGTGGGTGCGAGAGGGATGGCCTGGCCAGCGGTGGGAGTAGTAGGGCGGTGAGGCCTCCACGGCATCACAGCCGCCACGGGCTGCAGGAGCAGGCGGCACGACCGGGCTGCTTTGGGCGGCCGGAGCAAGAAGAACAGAGGTTGAAGAAGCACCACGGCCGCTGGATGGACATCGACGGTCACCGGAGCTAGAATCATTCATATATTGACTAAAGTTGACAAAGGCCTCTCGTCCTACCAACTTAGTAGGCCCACAAGTCAGCCTCTTACTAAGGTTGGTCCCAGCTAGTGGGGTATTAATTTTTTGTGCGTAATAAGGAGGCACTTCCGTGGGTCCGAGCCGACAATGGGGAACGTTTTTCATGAATATGGTGGCCCATCCCGTGGGTCCCAGCAATGGGGAAACATTTTTGTGAAATATCGTGGCCCGTCCGGTGGGTCCCTCGTTGTCGTGGAGGAATAATTATTTTCCGCGAATAAGGAGGCACTTCTTGCGGCTGCCGTGGACCCACTGCCACCTCTCCACGTGACAAGATTTCTTCCGATGGAAGTCGGTCGTTGACCACATTGAACATGCCGCCGAGAGCTCCACGGTGATGGACAACGGCGAGGCCTAGGAAGGGGACGGCGGGATCCGGGAAGACGCGACAAGGAAGCCCGCGCGAGAGGAGTACGAGGGTTCACCGTTCGGTATGTGTGAGGCTGCTGCCGCCGAGGGCCTCGCCAGCCGTGGGAATAGTAGGGCGGTGAGGCCTCCGGGCAGCATAGCCGCCACGGGAGGCAGGAGCATGCGGCACGACCGGCGCTGCTTTGGGCGGCTGGAGCAAGAACACGAGAGGTTGAAGAAGCACTATGGCCGTTGGATGGCCATCGTACGGTCACTGGATCTAGAATCGTTCATATTGACTAAAGTTGACAAAGGCCCCTGTCCCAGTCAACTTAGTAGGCCCACAAGTCAGCCTCCCACCATGGTGGGTCCCAGCTAGTAGGGGGAGTATTCATTTTTTTGTGCGTAATAAGGAGGCACTTCCGGTGGGTCCGAAGCTGACAACTGGGAACGTTTTTTTCAAGAAATACGCTGGCCCGTCCGGTGGGTCCCATCACCGGGGAAACATTTTTTTTGCTAAATAAGGTGGCCCGTCCGTGGGTCCTCGCTGTCGTGGAGGAATAATTATTTTATGCTGAATAAGGAGGCACTTCTTGCGGCCGCCTCGACCCAAATTGCCAGCCTCCATCGCACAAAGATTTCTTCCGATGGAAGTCGGTCATTGACCATGTTGACCACGCCACACCGAGAGCACCAGTATGGTGGTCCGGACGACGGCGAGGCCTAGGAAGGGGACGACGCGAGCCGGGAAGACACAACAGCAGAAGTTCACTGGGAGTCCTCGATTAGGGGTGTCCGGATGGCCGGACTATAACCTTTGGCCGACTCTCGACTATGAAGATACAAGATTGAAGACTTCGCCCCGTGTCCGGATGGGACTTTCCTTGGCGTGAAGGCAAGCTTGGCGATACGGATATGTAGATCTCCTCCCATTGTAACCGACTGTGTAACCCTAGCCCTCTCCTGTGTCTATATAAACCGAAGGGTTTTAGTCCGAGGACTAACAACAATCATACCATAGGCTAGCTTCTAGGGTTTATCCTCTCCGATCTTGTGGTAGATCTACTCTTGTACTACCCATATCATCAATATTAATCAAGGTGAGTAGGGTTTTACCTCCATCGAGAGGGCCCAACCTGGTAAAAACATCGTCCCTTGTCTCCTCGTTACCATCCGCCTAGACGCACAGCTTTGGGACCCCTACCCGAGATCCGCCGGTTTTGACACCGACATTGGTGCTTTCATTGAGAGTTCTCCGCGCCGCCGCCATCAAGAAGGATGCCTCATCCCGCCTTTTAAAGACGCCATCGTTGCTAAAGGAGCTTTGGCTATCGCCAAACTCTCCGGCTAGGCGGTTTTCTTATGACCGCCTGCTCGTCCGCTACCGATGATGACTTCTTGGGTCATCGAAGCAATCTTCACGCCAACTCGAACTCGCCGAGAAGTTAGATCCGACGGAGCTCTTCCTTAAACGAGCTCTCGATCGCATCGCCGCCTCGGGAGTCGCTATGCATCACGATCGATTGGGCCTAAACCCGATCCGAGAGAGATTAACTCTCCCTGTGTCACCCATCACGTTGCTGTGGTGGAGGAACAATGCGCGACCCTTCATCTATCTTAAGGACTAGCTATGTCCGATTCCCGATCCTCCAAGCCGGATACCCATGAGGGGAGGACGCCACTCAAGACCTGAACTTAGAGTCGTGCAATGGGCTAGATTCATTGGACAACATCCAAGAATCCAAACTTCCGAAGTTCGAAACCTTGGCCCTTGAGTCTTAGATTGGGTGAGGTTTCGGATTTAATTCCACCCACCCACCCAACATATGCGATCTATCCAAAATTAGGCAAGAGCCCGAGGAAACAAAGACATCATTATTAGGCCAGATTCTCCCGGTTATGAACAGGATAAAGGATCGCCGCGAGGAAGACGCAATTTCATTCTTCTCGCAATAATTGCACGGACAAGGGAATCCTCAACGCCATAGGTCGCCGGAAATTACACGCTTTGCTGACTTGGCGCCCATAGTACGAAAGTATCGTATGCGATGGAAAGCGCTGAAAACCAAGTAAGATTTTGGGACAATCCGCCCCAATACAAACCTACCCAAAATAAAAGGGTGCATTATCGCCAACCACCCGGTTAAACACCAAAAACAAAACCCACTACAGGCATGGAACCAGATCGAGGGATGGCTCAATGGACCTCAGAAAATTCATAGTACAAAGGGCGCCACACCAACTCATAGCCTTAGAGCATGTTGGATACTCCGCAGTGGCCAAAAGTGGCGAAGAGCTTCTAACCCCGTAATCCACAGAGCACCAGCCCGGATACCAAGACGGTATTAATAGCCTTCGAGACTTTTGCATCAAATAATATGCGAAACAAACACCCGCAGCCTTGTCAAGTCTACCAAGTAGCAACGATAAACCCATGGAGGACACAACTATTACCTTTAATGCCGTTGATGAACCTAAATTCAACAGCCCGAGCACCACCGATTGGTCCCGAGTCCAATAGTGGACGGCTTTCTCCTTACCAAGGTACTCATGGACGGTGGCAGCGGATTGAACCTCATTTATGAGGAAACCCTTCAAAAATGGAAATAGATCGAGCCGATTGAGCGGCAACACAACCTTTAGAGGAATAATCCTCACCGGGAAGCGCACAGACAGGAAAAATCACACCGATGTGGTGTTTGGCACGCCGGATAATTACAGGTCCAAGGAGGTCACGCCCAAGTGGCCCCATTCAGCAGCGGATACCACGCCTATTAGGGCGAAAGGCATTCAAAATTTTTCAAGCTATACCCCATTACGGGTACATGAAGCTCAAAATGCCCGCCCAACGGAATCATCACTCTTGCTAGTTACCCGACATAGCACTGCTACCAAAATAAGACAGCCAGACCGCCCTTGAGGCACTATCCAAGCCCTAGCGGCCGAGGAACTGATCGCACAAGGCGCCCACGGTGAACAGGGACGACGGATACTCGATAAAAGATCCAAGTCCACCTCCTTTAAACCGCGATTAAATAGTCAAATTCCAAGTCCATCCAATGACCCTACAAAAACGGCTCCATCGTATGCAATTAAACCCCTATGTAGACGCCAAGACCACGAGAATTCCTACGCCAAAATTGGGATATTTTGCCCGCATCCTTCGACATGCCAGAATCCCACGCCGGGGCCGAAAGCATAGCCTAAATATCCTAAAAGGATTCAAGCTAGTCAAGGTGCTCTTCGCGCTTTCTCCAACCTAAGAGACAAGCTATGGAGAGGAGCTAGCCAAACTATTGGAGGCCGGATTCATCGAGATATAAAACATCCGGACTGGCTAGCAAACCTGGTGATGGTACCAAAGAAGGACAAACTCGCGCCTATGCGCCGATTTCAAGGACCTCAACAAGGCTTTCCTAAAGGATCCTTCCCTCCCCGCATCGATCAATTATCGACGCCACCGCAGACACGATTCATTGTGTTTCTCGACGATACTCCGCTACCATCAAATTAAGATGGCAGAGCTCTACTAAGCCGAACGGCATTCATCACCCCATACGCCCATTCTGCTTCAACACAATGCCCTTCGGCTCAAAAACGCCGCGCAACATATCAACGCATGATTCGTATATGTCCGCAAACCAGATCGACAAAACAGTGGAGGCATACATAGATGATGTGGTCACAAAACCAAGCATGTCGAAACTCTAGTAGACGACTTGAGGCTCACATTCGATAACCTCCAACATATGACATCAAGCTTAACCCGAAAATGCGCTTTTATGCATCAGCCGAAAGCTCTTGGGCTTCATTGTATCCGATAGAGGAATTGAAGCAAACCCAGCCAAGATCCGAGCTCACACAATTGATATCCAAAAGGACCTCAAACAAATACAAAATTGATCGATGCTCGGCGTTTAAGCCGCTTTATCTCCCGCTGGGAGAAAAGGCGTTATTCTTTATCGCCTCCTCCGCGCACCAAACACTTCGAGTGGATTTGGATGCCGCCACCGCCGGACTCAAGAAATAAAAGCCATATTGGCAAAAACCCGGTCCTGGCCGCGCTTAACATGGGCGAACCAATGCTATTATACATCGTGGCAACTCATCGTTGTAAGCGCGTGCTCGTTGTCGAACGAGAAACGGACTCGACACATGTTCCCCTTCAAAACCAGTTTACTATGTGTCCACCGTCCCTCACTCCATGCAAGTCACGGTATCCGTGATTATCAAAAGATAGCGACGTGGTGTTTATGGCATCCCGGAAACTGCGACGCTACTTTCAAGAGTGTTCAATAACAGTAGCCTCCGAAGTACCTCTTAACGACATTATAAACAACCGCGACGTGACGGGCCATATTGCCAAATGGGCTATTGAGCTCCTCCCATTCGACATAACCTATAAGCCACGGCGGCTCTTAAGTCGCAAGTTTTGGCCGATTGCCACCGAATGGATCAAGTTTAACTCCCTAAAGAGTACGGCACATATTCCAACCGGATCATGCACTTCGACGGCTCCAAAATGTTGGCTGGTCTGGGGCTGGCGCTGCTCGACGCCCCCAACAGAGATACAGCTCAATACATACCCAGATAATGTATATGGACTCCAACAACGCATCCAATACGAGGCCCTTCTACATGGTCTCCGGATGGCGCTCCATGGGCATTCAACACCTAGAGGTGCGCGATTCAACTCGCGATATCCCAAATAAATGGAGACTTTGATGCCAAGGATCCAAAATGGCAGCTTATCGCAACGCCGCCCTAAAATGTCACTCGGTTCAAGGGCTCAATTTCACCATATAGCTCGAAAACAATCAGCAGCAGACGCCTTGGCACGACATTGCAAAGCGCGATGTCGCCCCCCCAATATCTTCTTAGAGAGGCTGTTCAAGCCATCCAGATATGGGAAGGGAGTCCGGAAATAACAGCCCGACCCAACCACACCGCCCGACAATCAACATTCTCGACACAACCGCAGCTCGCCAACGGCAACATCTTCAACCCATGTAATAATGGCAGTCATTGCCCCGTGAACGGAACCATTCCTAGCCTACCTAACCAGGCCGGAACATCCCGAGGACCAAAACGAGGCACACTGCATAGTGCGGCCTATAAAGTCCATGAGGGAGAGCTTTATAAGAAAAGCACCATCGGAGTCCTTCAAAGATGTATCTCCGAAGAGGAAGGGCGGAATCTTCTGGCTGAAATTCATGCCGGACTCGGCGGGCACCACGTCGCAGCCCCGGCCCTCCGTACAGGATTTTACTGGCCGACGACCCGAGCAGATGCTCAGGACTTAGTCCAATGATGCGTCGGTTGCCAGCTCTTTGCTAACCAAAGCCATATGCCACCCACCGCCCTCCAAACTATACCCATCACCTAGCCCTTCGCGGTCTGGGGGCTTGACATGGTAGGACCCCTTAAAGGGGGAACCCACAAGCAAAAATACCTACTGGTCATGGTGGATAAATTCACCAAATGGATAGAGGCCAAGCTCGTTAAGACGGCCGAATCCGACCGTGATAGACTTCATATCGTGGGTCGACACTGCTACGGCATCCCCACAAAGATCATCACCGATAACGGCACTAACTTTACGTAACCGATGAGGTCAAACTCGTGCAAAACATGGGCATCAAGCTCGACTATGCTTCAGCCTATCACCCACAAACTAACGGTCAAGTCAAGCGAGCAAATGGTCTAATCATGAGCGCATCAAACCCAGATTATTGCGGCCCTCAAGGAATCTAACACGACCGGTAGAGGAGCTCGACCAGACTGGGTGCTGCGGACCACGCCAATCGCACAACCGGATTCACACCATTCTTTATGGTATACGGCGCAGAGGCAGTTCTGCCTCGCGACATAATTCATGACTCACCTCGCGCGCATGTACGAATAAAGAGAAGCCGAACTCGATCGGCAGGACAGTTTGACGCCTTTGGAGGAGGAGCGTGACGTGGAAAAAGCTCGCTCCGCATTCTATCAATAGCAGGCTCAAGATATCAAAGCGTAGAAGTACGGGCCAAAACTTACAATGTTGGCGAAGTTAGTTCTACGCGCCGACAAGAAAAAGGACAAACTCAAGCCCAAATGGGAAGGTCCTTTATTATTGACCAAGTCCCGACTGGTGGAGCGCACTGCCCGCGAGATGCATCGGATAACCGCTCGAGCCAACCCATGGAACACAGCCCGCCTCCGAAGATTCTACGCCTAGCGCCGACTCGTGTTCGCCTCCTTCCTCTCGCCTATTTTTACACATTAACTGTCTTACATTTCACTCCTTCTCCTCCCTTCCCCTTACAGCCTTAAGGGCTTGTTCGCGCTTTGTTCGCACATTAACCGACGCGCTTATCCGCTACCATTATACTCGGGGCTTTTTAATGTAAGCTTATTTATACGGGCTTCACGCCCAGCACATGTGTCACACTACCGCATGTACCTTTTATTCACCATTATATGCATCGATATGACTTAAGTTTTGGCCAAGTTGGGTTGTTCGGCTCCCTGCTTACCCCTCACGCTCCCGATTGTTCGCCTAGGCGGTAAAGGGAGCACCTCTTCGATTGTTATCGCTGGGTCACCGGATGTGTACCTCAGACCGGGTGAAGCCGAAAGCTAGCGTTTAAGGGAATATTCGGTCGCTGAACTAAAAGATGATTTCTCACTTATTTATTTACCTGCCCCAGATGCTTTTCTGCTTTTTTTCACAGTCCGACATGCACTTTAGGGCATGCCTCCCGTGGAAAGGAACCCCTAATGTAACTATTCTCCCGAAGATGTTTCTTACTAACCATGTAATATAACATAACTAGTCGGGCACTTGTTTGTTCAAGAAATAATGACCCCTACGCCTGGTTTCCATGCATGCCCCGGTTCTTATATAACCGAGAGGGTATTCGCACACACCGGACTATCGGGTCCCGAGGTCGGCTTAAAATGTCCGCCATGACAAACTATCTACAATCCGCTAGAAGGCATTTTACATGTCATCTTAAATTACATAGTCAATTTGACCGAGCATATTCCTCTTCATACCATCCAACAGGCTGTCTAGTTTACAGTCCTGTTGGGAATATTTATGCCAACTCTACTTGGCCGCACACTAAGCTCACAGGATCTCCTTCCCATCGGCCCCCACAGGTTCGACTCGCCATGTGGTTTGGGTCAGCCTTCGTACCACGCCTTCACCATGGCCCAGCCTCCTCGGCGCCTTTGACGGCAGGCCGATATCTTCCATAATCGAAGCGCAAGCGCCCCTTAAGCCTCTTTTGCAAGCTCTCCAAGGCCTTCGGCATGGAGACAGATGGCCACAAGGCCTGTGCGACGCTTTTCATCACCGCCAACTTGTTCGTGCAGCTTGTAATGAGCTTGAAGAAGGTCACCCGTAGAACCGGGCATTTTCTCTGGACGACGACCTGTGAGCATACCTACAAACATAACTCTGTTAGTCAACTTCCTCACCGAACTCTTTTTCAAAGTTCGTTCAAGCACTTACTAAAAATGCCGCTACCGGTTGCCGATTATCCTTCACGGAGTCCGGCTACCGGGCACGAACATCCTTTAGTTCCTCGCCCAGCTGGGTGTTGGCATCTTGGAGATTATTCTTCTCCGCCTCACCTCGTAAGCACGCCTCGCCAGCCTTAAACTGCGCAAGAGTTGTTGCTTGTCCGATCTACTCGCGCCATCTGCAATGATATTGTCGACGGTACACACGCCGACTTCACAACATACTTATCTTCAAGCGATATTACCGTAGGGGTCTCTTGGCCTTCCTCGCCGCGCTAGTGCGGCCTCAAGTTGGGCTTTGCACTCTTCCAGCTCCCGGACAGTTGGGTATTCTTTTTGTAAGATCTCAGATAACAAATGATCCTTAAATCAGTTATTCTAACTGCTTCAAGTCTCGGGGCTACCGACATATATAACCATCAAATTTTCTCACCAGTATGTCTTTCACATACCGCCCGTGGCTCGCTAGACCATTTTGAGCGGCACAGGTATGCATCTCCAATTGAAGGCATCCAATGCCTCTTGGGAGAAACAAGCGCCACGAAGAACTGTCCGCGATGCTCGTGATTCATGGCACTCTCCACCTCGGAATTGGTGGCGATAGCCATCCGCATCCTCCGCCGGAGGAGCGTCCGACGACGCCTCGTGTTCGCCCGCTTCGACCTGGCTTTGGAGCCTAGCTGGTGGAGGCTCGATTGGCAATCTCTCCGATATAGTCCAACGAGCCTCTTTTTCCTAAAAAAGGAGAGAACGGGCGTTAGTATGCATCGAAGAATAATACCTTGAATAAGGTAGGCCTTTTATCGCTGCGCCAAGGTTCTCAATTCGGATCTGTGGTCTCTTTAGCCTACCCGCCAAGGTCCCCTCATGGCTAGTCGCCGAGGCTCGGTATTCACCGGGATCCTTCCCTGCAAAACACCATTGGTATATGGTGATAAAAATAAGCACGGATGGATCACCTTGAAGTATTAGGACTTCGGTCTCAATTACTTGTGAGGCGGGAGCAGTCCAGATAATCGGTCAGAATAGCCACCAAGGCATTGTCGATGCTCACAGGAAATACCCCATCGATCAGCTCCACGGATATGTCCGGATCCTCTTGGGAGGCCAGATCGAGGGACCGCTCCGGATCCTCGGGTTGTGGAGGAGGGCTGTTTATATCCTTTACGGCCCGCAATTCCTCAAGGCCAAAATCACAAGATAAGGTACTTAACTATGGGAATATGGAACGGATGGGCAAAAGAAGTGTCCGCTACCCAGCTTGGAGGATTGTTCATAGAAATTCCGCCTATGGATTGACGCGAGGAACTCCTCCTCTTCTCCTTGTACAATGCGGACAAGATCTTCGCCAGAGCGGCAACCGATCCCGCCCCTTACGGCCGCAGCGGGTGGCATCATCCTCCCGCTGAAATCCCACATGGGTGGCCTCTATATCAAGCGGCTGCACTTCAAGATAATGCATGTGGCCATGACCCCATCATGGTCATCCGAATGAGCTAACAACCTTATCCGCCATCGTAAAGGACGCCCTTGTCATTTTCCTCCGAGGGCTCCGTGGACGCCACTAGGCGCTTCTTCAAAGGAGCATTATTGAACTCGGGAGGCCGATCCAACAGGTCCGCAGGGGACATCTTCTATATAAAACCATTCTCAAGGCCAGTCTTGGGACGCTTTCCTTGGGGTTCCGGATAGATATCCGTCCCGTGATGCACTATAGTTCGCCCGCCCACTTGATATATCGACTTCTCCCGAGAACGGGCACAAGGCGTAACAGCTTCTTGCACAACATTTAAATGAGCCTCGATGCCCAAAAACAGCTCGCAAAGGGCTACGAAGCCCGCAATATGCAATATGGAGGCAGGCATAAGGTTGTGCAACCGAGGTCGAGAACTCTGTGAGCCCTGATAAACAGATGAATTGGAAACCGAGCCCTCTTATCGATAAGGGACAAGGCATGCACTCTCCTTTGAGGGACTAGGACGCCTCCGCTGCTTCTCTCGCCATTATAGGTGGCAAGTCCGGCTCGAACCGGGACCATGAAGGCTGGGGAAGGAATCCTTTGGTTTAGAGCGCCACTAGCTCACCGTATGGGACGGAACATTCTCCCAACCTCCGTGCCGAGGGCTGGAGGGCGAGAGGAGGAGCTGCGCCGACCGCCATGATGGAATGGATCTCTGCCGATGTGCTCCATGAATGCTCGCAAGGGAAGATGGTGTGATTTGGATCTAAATCTCGCCTCTTTTATAGGCAGCTCATTTGCGCAGCTCGGGGTAAAT
>JAHIAM010000053.1:0-50651 GCA_021605205.1 Aegilops longissima | reverse complement strand
AAGAATACTCCCTTTGTTTGGGGAACCTTGCAATCAACCGCTTTTTATGAGCTCAAGTCTTTGCTTACTCATGCTCCGATTCTTGCTTTGCTCAATTTTGACAAAACTTTTGAGGTTCATTGTGATGCAAGTGGTACCGGAATTGGCGGAGTTTTGATGCAAGAAAAACGAGCCATTGCTTATTTTAGTGAAAAACTCTCCGGTGCTCAACTTAATTATCCCATCTATGACAAAGAATTGTATGCTTTAGTGCATGTGCTCCATGTTTGGGAACATTACCTTAGACCTCATGAGTTTGTCATCCATACCGATCATGAAACGCTTAAGTATCTCAAAGGTCAAACTAAATTAAACAAGCGTCATGCCAAATGGAGTGAATTCATTGAATCTTTTCCTTATGTGATCAAGTACATTAAGGGTAAAGAGAATGTAGTCGCCGACGCGCTTTCACGCATATGCATGCTTGTCACTCAACTTGAGTTGAATGTTATTGGTTTTGAGCATATAAAAGACTTGTATGAGCATGATCCATCTTTTGCTTCTCCTTATGCTAAGTGTTTGACGCATACGTCTTGGGAACAATATTACATCAAGGATGGTTACCTTATGCGCGCTAACAAACTTTGTATTCCCGAGTCTTCTCTTCATTTGCTCCTTTTGCAAGAGGCTCATGGAGGCGGACTCATGGGACACTTCGGACGCGACAAGACATTCGCCACGCTCTCCAACAACTACTTTTGGCCCAAGATGTTCCGCGACGTCTCACGCTTCACCAACCGATGCTATATATGTCGCAAAGCTAAGTCTAAAGCTCAATCTCATGGTCTTTACATGCCTCTTCCTATTCCATATCAACCATGGGAAGACATTAGTATGGATTTTGTACTTGGTTTGCCTAGGACTCAAAATGGCAAGGATTCCGTGTTTGTTGTTGTGGATAGATTTTCTAAGATGGCACATTTCATTCCTTGCAACAAGATAGACGATGCTTCACATGTTGCAAATCTCTTTTGTAGGGAAATCTTGCGACTCCATGGCGTGCCAAAGACAATCGTCTCCGATCGTGACGTCAAGTTCTTGAGTTACTTTTGGAAGACCCTATGTGCCAAGCTCGGAATCAAGCTCTTGTTCTCCTCAGCATACCATCCTCAAACAGACGGCCAAACGGAGGTGACGAACCGCACACTATCCACTCTACTCCGTGTCTTGATCAAGAAGAACATCAAGGAGTGGGAAGCATGTCTACCCATCGCCGAGTACGCCTACAATCGTGCAAGACATTCAACTACCGGCAAGTCCCCCTTCGAGGTCGTCTACGGTTTCAACCCCTTGTCCCCATTGGACATTCTACCACTTCCTCTCCAAGAGCGCACCAACATGGATGCAAGCGAACGAGCAAGCTACATCAAGAAGATGCACGAAGACACAAGGCACACCATTGAGCGCCAAGTACAACGCCAAGCAAACAAGCTCAACGCCAACAAGCAACCCATCGTCTTCAACATTCGTGATCTAGTGTGGCTACACCTTCGCAAGGACCGCTTCCCCAAAGAACGCAAGTCCAAGCTTCTCCCCGAGCCGATGGACCTTTCAAGGTGCTAGCACGCTACAACGACAACGCTTACAAGATCGACATACCTCGAGACAAGTACAACGTGAGCGACATCTTCAACGTCAAGGACCTTGCACCTTTCCATGGAGATGAAGCTTTTGATCCGAGGTCGGATCTCTCACAAGGGGGGGGGGGGGGGAGATGATGCGGAGCATCCCACGATCATCCCCATGGACCTACAACCATCTCATCAAGAGCCAAGAGGACCCATGACACGAGCTAGAGCTAGAGATCTCGAGAACGAGGTGACCTCTTTCCTTATTAATATCACATATGATCCACTCGAGACATGGCTACTACCTAAGTCCGATATGCTATGCATGATTAGGTGTCAAGGGGAACCTCCCGAGGGTGCGCGTGAAGACAGACAAGCCGCCAAGTCCATGGATGAAGAGAACCAATGGAGACAAGAAAAATCACCTTCCAGGCCCCGGACATCCGGCCATAACCTCGGACATCCGGCCCCTGGAGACGCCACATCGCCCTCAGCCACCCTGCCAAAGTACACAGGACCCGGACATCCGGCCTCCCCGCCGGACATCCGCCCCGTCCCGAGGCCCCGGATATCCGGCTCCCAGCCCGAAATCCGGCACCCCTTTCCTGTTCTCTGAAGCGGCCGCTCTAGCCCGGACATCCGGCGCCTCAAGGCCCTGGACATCCGCCCGACGCCCGGACGTCCGCCTCCCACTGCTGCAGCAAGTGTCTCGAGGCCATGTCCTTGTACCCCTTCGCCCGAGACTACATATACTTGATCCTCCTCATTCTAGGGTTAGCTTTGGATTAGCTCATGTTTAGGTGAGAGCCTTTGCTCATCCACTTGGCTACTTCTCCTCGGAGATCAGGACCTCTACGGAGAAGATCCCCAAGCGGATTCAAGACCCCCTTCTAGGGTGGACCCATCAAGACCTCCTCTTGGAGAAGAACGGCTACTCGTGTATCCTTACCTTTGTTGTCCTTGAATCTTGTGCCACTCTATGTATTCAATAATCTAGCACTTGTGTGATCGTTTTCTTGTCGGTTGAGTGATCTCTCTCTCGTTTTCCCCTTGTTTTCCCTCTTGTTCTTCCGCGTGTTCGCCGTGATTCACCGTGGATCCGCTCCAACGTGAAAGATCGCCCACGAGGGTTCCGCCTACATCGAGAAGGCGTCAAACAAAGCTCGATAACAAGTTTAATGAATTGCTCGCTGCGTCTACCACCACCACCACCGGCGGCACCTAACGCACCTCTACTACAACAACAAGGACTACCTCCACATCGCGAAACAGCCCTCCGCCGAGCTTCCCGTGTCCCTCTTCAGCCTGGCCAAGCTGCTGGTGCTGCTGTTGATACTTCTGTGGCTCCTTCTGCTGCGGTGGGGGAGGATGATTATGTGAGAGATTACGAGGATGAGGTTGATCAACATCAGAACTACGTGCAACCACCAGCACCACAACCACCAGGTCGTCCACATGCAAATAATGGCAATGTTCGGGCTCCCTGATGAGGACATCAATACCATTGTTACACCCACAGCCCCTACTGCTACATATACTGGACCAATTACTAGAGCTCACAAGACGCCAATTAAATTATCGGTACTTTCGCTTCTTGGTAATGATTCTAATGTTCATGAGAATATGATGCTGCCTAAATTGGATACATTTGTTTTGCTTACAAATGAAGGCCCTAGCTTGGAGAAGGATGGACATTGGAGCAAGAACAAGCATGGAGATAATGCCATGTGCAAGGGGAACAAGAACGGAGTTACAAGTGATGATTTCAGGACTTTGAAGCCACCATAATGGGTGCATGAAGCCTTGGACGAAATATACAAGATGCTACTTCATAAATGTCGTCCCGAGGCTATTCTAGGTGCTGTGTCACCTTATTAGTGGGCCAGGCCCATGTAATTTCGAAATACTTAAGTATAGGCAGTTTTTAGAGTCCGTGTGTGGGGAAACAAGAGATAGGGTTGATTTGGACCCTCCACCAAGGTCCACGAAATTCCCCTCTTCCTCCATATATACAGCCCTTAGGGCACCGCTTAGACCTTGGGTTTTGTTTAGATTAAAAGTTCGCCATAGCTGCAACTTCACAGCATTTCGCTTGTGTTCAACGACTGCATAAAGGCGCCACAGAACCCCACCTTGATCAATAAAGCTTTCATCTTATATTCGCAATATCCAGATTGCAATCTCAGTTTCTTGCTTGTTCTTCGTTTGCTCGCAGGAAATGACCCTCGTGGTCGTTGATCGTGCTCGGCGTGGTCAATAACCTCTCGGAGTTGGTTTAGCGATTGCTAAGGCGCGACGTCCTCTCGCACGTTCGTAGTCGGATCGTCAAAGTCGACTTCCTCCAAAGCGAAAACCAACATCTCATCGAAGACGGACACCTTTGCCTCTATCAAGTGGTATCAGATTTTCAGGTTGCTCGGTGAGATTTTACAGTTTTTCGAGATTAGATCGAGTCTGTTCTTCATACCTAAAGTCCACGAAAAAGCCAAAAAAAATTAGGGTTAGTTCATCATATCCAACCAATCTGAGCCTTTGCATAATCTTTTTAGGTTTTTGCTTTGTTGAATTTGCGGTTGCATTGTCGTGTCAAGTTGCTGGTCTTAGAGTCTAGTCTTTTAGAGTTTCGAGTTCGGTCATAAGTTGTCACGCCGCCGCACCATCATCATCGCCTTGCCATCTACCACCATTGCTTATCCGCCACAGCTCAATCCGTATCCATATACCACCACCAATCCGTATCCATATACCACCACCGCTACCATATACCGCCACCATGCCATATACCACCACCATATATCCACCACCAATCCGAAGTTCCTTGCATATTAGGTTTGTTTTCGAGATCCATCTAGTTTCCGATTTGTGTTTTCCTTGCGGAGTAGGTTTCGAAAAAAAAAACCTATTTTCCGAAACCACCCTCCGTTTAGGCCCAAAATTTTCCAAAACGCACTTGTCGAAAAATTTTCGGCTATCCTATTTTTAGGTGTTTCTAAGCGTATTGAGATAGTCGCCATTATAGAAAGTTTTTTGACCTGCTTCAGTTTTTGGGTCCGGCAATCGAAAAAAATTTTGGTCCAAAAATTTCGTGCCCATCCTGTCGGTTTGACCTGGAAGAGTTTTGAGACACTCGCCATTATAGTGATTTTTCGCAAAAAAAGAGCAGCAAAAAAAAAGCGCAAAAAAAAAAAAGCGATTTTTTTTCCAGAGTGTGCTTTTCCCTTGTTTTCGTGCAGCGCCGTGATTTTGTTAGTGTTCTAGGCTCGCGTCTCTAGCACGGTCTAGCCTAGGACCAAAGACAAGATCTGCGTCGTTGAGCGCTTATTCAACTTTGCATCTCTCAATTGATTATTGCTGACCCTTTTGCTACCATATTATAAGCCTTCCCAGCTCCACATACATCTACATCGTATGCTTGACTCTCCCCGTAATCGCTCTATCCAAGCTTTGAGAGTTTTGACTACATCGGTTGCCGATCACCGCTTCTTCTTTGGGTAAGAACTGTAAGAATTTGAGATTTGTTTGACGGATTTGTGATCGTCCACCACACCACCACCACCACTTCCTAGTAGTCTGTCAATCATATTCTTGTGTGTTTCTATTGCTGCTAACCATGGCAGGATCACAAGTCGATTTAGACCGACCGGGAGAACATGACAAACAAAGCGCTACATGATAAGTTTCAACAAATGATGAGTGGGCAGGTGGACGATGTGCTAAATAGATTTGAAGAGGCCATGGAGAAGATAGATGGCATTGAGAAGGCGTTGAACAAAGCTTGATAACAAGTTTAATGAATTGCTCGCGCGTCTACCACCACCACCACCGGCTGCACCTAACGCACCTCTACTACAACAACATGGACTACCTCCACATCGCGAAACAGCCCTCCGCCGAAGCTTCCGTGTCCCTCTTCACCGCCAAGCTGCTGGTGCTGCTGTTGATACTACGTGGCTCCTGCTGCTGCGGTGGGGAGGATGATTATGTGAGACATTACGAGGATGAGGTTGATCAACATCGAACTACGTGCAACCACCAGCACCACAACCACCAGGTCGCCCACATGCAAATAATGGCAATGTTCGGCTCCCCTTCAGTACGAGATCATGACCATCTCCCTAAACTGAAATTGAATATTCCACCATTTGAGGGTAGATATGTTCTGATATATATCTTACTTGGGAGTTAGAAACTGAACAACGATTTACATGTTTACAATATCCCGAGGAGAGACGTGTTCTCGCCGCTGCTTTGTGCTTTCACTAGCTTTGCATGTGTTTGGTGGTCGAACATTGTAGATTATATCCTGTTCCAGCTACTTGGGCTGCTTTGAAAACTGCTATGCGTACTCGTTGGGTTCCACCATATTATCAACGTGAATTACTTCAAAAATTGCAGCGCTTAAGACAAGGAAAAATTCGGTGAAGAATATTATCGAATTACAAACTGGCTTGATTAGATGTGGTATTGTTGAGGAGAATGAAGCTATGCTTGCACGTTTTCGGGTGGATTAAATAGAGAGATTCAGACCATTCTAGACTACAAGGATTATAATAATATCACTCGATTATTCCATCTTGCTTGTAAAGCTGAACGTGAAGTGCAGGATCGATGTGCCTTGGCGCGACTAACTTTTCTCGCAGGTCGACCTTCATCATGGACACCACGTGCATCATCTACTTCCACACGTTCTACTACACCGCACCTCCGCCGGCTGCCACCTCCAACCGTGATACAAGAAAGCAGGCACAACCACCACTATCTGCCAAGAGTACACCTCTGGGCCTACACAGCTCTTCTTCTTCCATGGCGTCAACAGGGCACACAAGTGATATTATTTGTCGTCGTTGTAAGGGAAGAGGACATTTTATGAGAGAATGCCAATCTCAGCGTGTGATGATTGCTACGAGGATGGTGGGTATGAGTCTGCTAGTGACTATGATGAAGAGACTTTGGCTCTTATTACACATGAAGAACACGGTGGAGATGATTCTGATCTTGAGACGCAATACATGGCTGCTGAAGATGCTGACAGGTATGAATGTTTAGTTGCTCAACGTGTTTTGAGTGTGCAGGTTACACAAGCTGAGCAAAATCAGAGGCATAACTTGTTCCATACAAAGGAGTTGTGAAGGAACGTTCTATTCGCGTCATCATAGATGGAGGGAGCTGCAACAACTTGGCTAGCATGGATATGGTGGAGAAGCTTTCTCTCACCACAAGACCACATCCACATCCTTACTACATCCAATGGTTCAACAACAGCGGCAAGGTTAAGGTAACACGTCTCGTTAGTGTGCATTTTAGTATCTCTACATATGCTGATTATGTTGATTGTGATGTGGTACCTATGCAAGCATGTTCCTTATTACTTGGTAGACCATGGCAATTTGATAAAATTCTGTACACCATGGTAGAAACAATCAGTATACTCTTGTTCACAAGGATAAAAATATTACTTTGCTTCCTATGACTCTGATTCCATTTTGAAAGATGATATTAATAGAGCTAATAAAGCAAAACAGGAGAAAATAAGAGTGAAAATCAGATTGTGGCAAAAGAATTTGAGCAACAAATGAAGCCTAATAATAAACCATCTAATGTTGCTTCTGAAATTAAACTGAAAAGTGCATGTTTATTTGCCACCAAATCTGATATTGATGAGCTAGATTCTAGCAAATCTGTTTGCTATGCTTTTGTGTGCAAAGAGGCATTATTTTCATTCGAGGACGTGCCTTCCTCTTTGCCCCTCGCTGTCACTAACATTTTGCAGGGAGTTCACGACGCCTTCCCACAAGACGTGCCACCGGATTACCACCTATTCGAGGGATTGAGCATCAAATTGACTTAATTCCGGTGCATCGCTACCCAACCGTGCACCATACCGCACCAATCCAGAGGAGACGAAGGAGATTATCGTCAAGTACAGGAGCTGCTAGACAAAGGTTATATCGCGAATCTCTTAGTCCTTGTGCTGTTCCTATTATACTAGTGCCTAAAAAGGATGGTACGTCGGCGTATGTGTGTTGATTGTAGAGGCATTAATAATATTACTATTCGTTATCGCCATCCTATTCCTAGGCTAGATGATATGCTTGATGAATTAAGTGGCTCTACAATATTCTCCAAAGTTGATTTATGTAGTGGATACCATCAAATTCGTATGAAATTGGGAGATGAATGGAAAACAGCATTTAAAACTAAGTTTGGATTATATGAGTGGTTAGTCATGCCTTTTGGGTTAACTAATGCACCTAGTACTTTCATGAGATTAATGAACGAAGTTTTACGTGCTTTCATTGGACGATTTGTGGTAGTTTACTTTGATGATATACTGATTTATAGCAAATCTTTGGAAGAACATTTGGAACATTTACGTGCTGTTTTTAATGCTCTACGTGATGCACGCTTGTTTGGTAACCTTGGGAAGTGCACCTTTTGCACCGACCGAGTATCTTTTCTTGGCTATGTTGTTACTCCACAGGAATTGAAGTTGATAAAGCCAAGATTGAAGCTATTGAGAGTTGGCCGCAGCCCAAAACGGTCACACAAGTGAGGAGTTTTCTTGGACTCGCTGGTTTCTATAGGCGTTTTGTGAGAGACTTTAGCACCATTGCTGCACCTCTCAATGAGCTTACAAAGAAGGATGTGCCTTTTGTTTGGGGTACCGCATGGAAGAAGCCTTCACGGTATTGAAAGATAAGTTGACACATGCTCCTTTACTCCAACTTCCTGACTTTAATAAGACTTTTGAGCTTGAATGTGATGCTAGTGGAATTGGATTAGGAGGTGTGTTATTACAAGATGGCAAACCTGTTGCATACTTTTCGAAAAATTGAGTGGGCCTAGTCTGAACTATTCTACTTATGACAAAGAATTATATGCTCTTGTTCGGACTTTAGAGACATGGCAACATTATTTATGGCCCAAAGAATTTGTTATACATTCTGATCATGAATCTTTGAAACATATTAAAAGTCAAGCTAAACTGAATCGTAGACATGCTAAATGGGTTGAATTCATTGAGACTTTCCCTTATGTCATTAAACACAAGAAGGGTAAAGAAAATGTTATTGCTGATGCTTTGTCTCGTCGATATACTATGCTTTCACAACTTGACTTCAAAATATTTGGTTTGGAGACCATCAAAGATCAATATGTGCATGATGCTGATTTTAAAGATGTAATGCAGAATTGTAAAGAGGGAAGAACATGGAACAAGTTCGTTATTAATGATGGTTTTGTGTTCCGTGCTAACAAGCTATGCATTCCTGCTAGCTCTGTTCGTCTTTTGTTGTTGCAGGAGGCGCATGGAGGAGGATTAATGGGACACTTTGGCGTGAAGAAGACGGAGGATATACATGCTACACATTTCTTTTGGCCAAAGATGAGACGGGATGTTGAGCGTTTTGTAGCTCGCTGCACTACATGTCAAAAAGCTAAGTCACGACTCAATCCTCATGGTTTATATATGCCTTTGCTGTGCCTAGTGTTCCTTGGGAGGATATATCTATGGACTTTGTTTTAGGTTTACCTCGAACAAAGAAGGGAGGGATAGCATATTTGTTGTCGTGGATAGATTCTCAAAATGGCACACTTTATACCATGTCATAAAAGCGATGATCTTTGTTAATGTTGCTGATTTGTTCTTTCGTGAAATTATTCGCTTGCATGGTGTGCCAAATACTATTGTTTCAGATCGTGATACTAAATTTCTTAGCCACTTTTGGAGATGTTTATGGGCTAAGTTGGGGACTAAACTGCTTTTAGTACTACTTGTCACCCCAAACTGATGGACAAACTGAAGTAGTCAATAGAACATTGTCTACTATGCTTAGGGCTGTTTTGAAGAATAATAAGAAAATGTGGGAAGAATGCTTGCCTCATATTGAATTTGCTTATAATCGCTCATTGCATTCTACAACTAAGATGTGCCCTTTTGAAATTGTGTATGGCTTCCTACCTCGTGCACCTATTGATTTGTTGCCTCTTCCATCTTCGGAGAAGGTTAATTTTGATGCTAAAGAACGTGCTGAATTGATTTTAAAATGCATGAGATAACTAAGGAAAACATTGAGCGTATGAATGCTAAATATAAACTTGCTGGAGATAAGGGTAGAAAACATGTTGTCTTTGCACTGGAGATCTTGTTTGGTTACATTTGCGTAAGGATAGGTTTCCTAATTTGCATAAATCAAAGCTAATGCCACGTGCTGATGGTCCATTTAAGGTGTTAGAGAAAATAAATGATAATGCATATAAACTTGAGCTGCCTGCAGATTTTGGGGTTAGTCCCACTTTTAACATTGCAGATTTGAAGCCTTATTTGGGTGAGGAATATGAGCTTCCGTCGAGGACGACTTCATTTCAAGAAGGGGAGGATGATGAGGACATCAATACCATTGTTACACCCACAGCCCCTACTGCTACATATCTTGGACCAATTACTAGAGCTCACATGCCAATTAAATTATCGGTACTTTCGTTTCTTGGTAATGATTCTAATGTTCATGAGAATATGATGCTGCCTAAATTGGATACATTTGTTTTGCTTACAAATGAAGGCCCTAGCTTGGAGAAGGATGGACATTGGAGCAAGAACAAGCATGGAGATAATGCCATGCGCAAGGGGAACAAGAACGGAGTTACAAGTGATGATTTCAGGACTTTGAAGCCACCATAATGGGTGCATGAAGCCTTGGACGAAATATACAAGATGCTACTTCATAAATGTCGTCCCGAGGCTATTCTAGGTGCTGCGTCACCTTATTAGTGGGCCAGGCCCATGTAATTTCGAAATACTTAAGTATAGGCTGTTTTAGAGTCCGTATGTGTGGGAAACAAGAGTTAGGGTTGATTTCGGACCCCTCCACCAAGGGCCACGAAATTCCCCCCCTCTTCCTCCATATATACAGCCCTTAGGGCACCGTTTAGACCTTGGGTTTTGTTTAGATTAAAAGTTCGCCATAGCTGCAACTTCGCGTGCCGTTCGCTTGTGTTCAACGACTGCACAAAGGCGTCCACAGAACCCCACCTTGATCAATAAAGCTTTCATCTTATATTCGCAATATCCAGATTGCAATCTCAGTTTCTTGCTTGTTCTTCGTTTGCTCGCAGGAAACAGGCCCTCGTGGTCAGGTTGATCGTGCTCCGGCGTGGTCAATAACCCTCGGAAGTTGGTTTAGCGATTGCTAAGGCGCGACGTCTCGCACGATCGTAGTCAGATCGTCAAGGTCGACTCCCACAGAAACGATAGCCACCATCTCATCGAAACATCGGGACACCTTAGCCTCTATCACAAACTGATGGACAAACTGAAGTAGTCAATAGAACATTGTCTACTATGCTTAGGGCTGTTTTGAAGAATAATAAGAAAATGTGGGAAGAATGCTTGCCTCATATTGAATTTACTTATAATCGTTCATTGCATTCTACTACTAAGATGTGCCCTTTTGAAATTGTGTATGGCTTCCTACCTCGTGCACCTATTGATTTGTTGCCTCTTCCATCTTCGGAGAAGGTTAATTTTGATGCTAAAGAACGTGCTGAATTGATTTTAAAAATGCATGAGTTAACTAAGGAAAACATTGAGCGTATGAATGCTAAATATAAACTTGTTGGAGATAAGGGTAGAAAACATGTTGTCTTTGCTCCTGGAGATCTTGTTTGGTTACATTTGCGTAAGGATAGGTTTCCTAATTTGCGCAAATCAAAGCTAATGCCACGTGCTGATGGTCCATTTAAGGTGTTAGAGAAAATAAATGATAATGCATATAAACTTGAGCTGCCTGCAGATTTTGGGGTTAGTCCCACTTTTAACATTGCAGATTTGAAGCCTTATTTGGGTGAGGAAGATGAGCTTCCGTCGAGGACGACTTCATTTCAAGAAGGGGAGGATGATGAGGACATCAATACCATTGTTACACCCACAGCCCCTGCTGCTATACATACTGGACCAATTACTAGAGCTCGTGCACGCCAATTGAATTATCAGGTACTTTCGTTTCTTGGTAACGATTCCAATGTTCATGAGAATATGATGCTGCCTAAATTGGATACATTTGTTTTGCTTACAAATGAAGGGCCTACCATGGACAAGAAAGATGAACCTTGGAGCAAGTTCAAGCATGGAGATGTTGGCATGCGCAAGGGGAACAAGAACGGAGTTACAAGTGATGATTCCAGGACTTTGAAGCCACCCTAATGAGTGCATGAGGCCTTGGACGAAATATACAAGATGCCACTTCATAATATTCGTCCATAGGCTATTCTAGGTGCTGCGTCACCTTATTATTGGGCCAGGCCCATGTAATTTCGAAATACTTAAGTATAGGCTGTTTTTAGAGTCCGTATGTGTGGGAAACAAGAGTTAGGGTTGATTTGGACCCCTCCACCAAGGGCCACGAAATTCCCCCTCTTCCTCCATATATACAGCCCTTAGGGCACCGTTTAGACCTTGGGTTTTGTTTAGATTAAAAGTTCGCCATAGCTGCAACTTCGCGCACTTCGTTTGTGTTCAACGACCAGACAAAGGCGTCACAGAACCCCACCTTGATCAATAAAGCTTTCATCTTATATTCGCAATATCCAGATTGCAATCTCAGTTTCTTGCTTGTTCTTCGTTTGCTCGCAGGAAACAGACCCTCGTGGTCGTTGATCGTGCTCGGCGTGGTCAATAACCTCTCGGAGTTGGTTTAGCGATTGCTAAGGCGCGACGTCCTCGCACGTTCGTAGTCGGATCGTCAAAGTCGACTTCCTCCAAAGCAAAAACCACATCTAATCGAAAGACGGGACACCTTTGCCTCTATCACCTATTGATTTGTTGCCTCTTCCATCTTCGGAGAAGGTTAATTTTGATGCTAAAGAACGTGCTGAATTGATTTTAAAAATGCATGAGATAACTAAGGAAAACATTGAGCGTATGAATGCTAAATATAAACTTGCTGGAGATAAGGGTAGAAAACATGTTGTCTTTGCACCGGAGATCTTGTTTGGTTACATTTATGTAAGGATAGGTTTCCTAATTTGCGCAAATCAAAGCTAATGCCACGTGTTGATGGTCCATTTAAGGTGTTAGAGAAAATAAATGATAATGCATATAAACTTGAGCTGCCTGCAGATTTTGGGGTTAGTCCCACTTTTAACATTGCAGATTTGAAGCCTTATTTGGGTGAGGAATATGAGCTTCCGTCGAGGACGACTTCATTTCAAGAAGGGGAGGATGATGAGGACATCAATACCATTGTTACACCCACAGCCCCTCTTGCTACATATCTTGGACCAATTACTAGAGCTCACATGACGCCAATTAAATTATCGTACTTCCGTTTCTTCGTAATGATTCTAATGTTCATGAGAATATGATGCTGCCTAAATTGGATACATTTGTTTTGCTTACAAATGAAGGCCCTAGCTTGGAGAAGGATGGACATTGGAGCAAGAACAAGCATGGAGATAATGCCATGCGCAAGGGGAACAAGAACGGAGTTACAAGTGATGATTTCAGGACTTTGAAGCCACCATAATGGGTGCATGAAGCCTTGGACGAAATATACAAGATGCTACTTCATAAATGTCGTCCCGAGGCTATTCTAGGTGCTGCGTCACCTTATTAGTGGGCCAGGCCCATGTAATTTCGAAATACTTAAGTATAGGCTGTTTTTAGAGTCCGTATGTGTGGGGAAACAAGAGATAGGGTTGATTTCGGACCCCTCCACCAAGGGCCACGAAATTCCCCCCTCTTCCTCCATATATACAGCCCTTAGGGCACCGTTTAGACCTTGGGTTTTGTTTAGTTTAAAAGTTCTCCATAGCTGCAACTTCGCATTTCGCTTGTGTTCAACGACTGCACAAAGGCGCCACAGAACCCCACCTTGATCAATAAAGCTTTCATCTTATATTCGCAATATCCAGATTGCAATCTCAGTTTCTTGCTTGTTCTTCGTTTGCTCGCAGGAAATGACCCTCGTGGTCGTTGATCGTGCTCGGCGTGGTCAATAACCTCTCGGAGTTGGTTTAGCGATTGCTAAGGCGCGACGTCCTCAAGACGTTAGTAGTCGGATCGTCAAAGTCGACTTCCTCCAAAGCGAAAACCAACATCTCATCGAAAGACGGGACACCTTTGCCTCTATCACTCCCCTTCAGGTACGAGATCATGACCATCTCCCTAAACTGAAATTGAATATTCCACCATTTGAGGGTAGATATGTTCCTGATATATATCTTACTTGGGAGTTAGAAACTGAACAACGATTTACATGTTTACAATATCCCGAGGAGAGACGTGTTCCTCTCTGCTGTTTGTGCTTTCACTAGCTTTGCATGTGTTTGGTGGTCTGAACATTGTAGATTATATCCTGTTCCAGCTACTTGGGCTGCTTTGAAAACTGCTATGCGTACTCGTTGGGTTCCACCATATTATCAACGTGAATTACTTCAAAAATTGCAGCGCTTAAGACAAGGAAAAAATTCAGTTGAAGAATATTATCAGGAATTACAAACTGGCTTGATTAGATGTGGTATTGTTGAGGAGAATGAAGCTATGCTTGCACATTTTCTGGGTGGATTAAATAGAGAGATTCAGACCATTCTAGACTACAAGGATTATAATAATATCACTCGATTATTCCATCTTGCTTGTAAAGCTGAACGTGAAGTGCAGGATCGACAGGCCTTGGCGCGGACTAACTTTTCTGCAGGTCGACCTTCCTCATGGACACCACGTGCATCATCTACTTCCACACGTTCTACTACACCGGCACCTCCGTCAGCTGCCACCTCCAACCGTGATACAAGAAAGCAGGCACAACCACCACTATCTACCAAGAGTACACCTGCTGGGCCTACAGAGCTCTTCTTCTTCCATGGCGTCAACAGGGCACACAAGTGATATTATTTGTCGTCGTTGTAAGGGAAGAGGACATTTTATGAGAGAACGCCAATCTCAGCGTGTGATGATTGCTACGAGGATGGTGGGTATGAGTCTGCTAGTGACTATGATGAAGAGACTTTGGCTCTTATTACACATGTAGAACACGGTGGAGATGATTCGATCATGAGACGCAATACATGGCTGTTTGAAGATGCCGACAGTATGAATGTTTAGTTGCTCAACGTGTTTTGAGTGTGCAGGTTACACAAGCTGAGCAAAATTAGAGGCATAACTTGTTCCATACAAAGGGAGTTGTGAAGGAACGTTCTATTCAGCGCCATCATAGATGGAGGGAGCTGCAACAACTTGGCTAGCATGGATATGGTGGAGAAGCTTTCTCTCACCACAAGACCACATCCACATCCTTACTACATCCAATGGTTCAACAATAGCGGCAAGGTTAAGGTAACACGTCTGTTCGTGTGTATTTTAGTATCTCTACATATGCTGATTATGTTGATTGTGATGTGGTACCTATGCAAGCATGTTCCTTATTACTTGGTAGACCATGGCAATTTGATAAAATTCTGTACACCATGGTAGAAACAATCCGTATACTCTTGTTCACAAGGATAAAATATTACTTTGCTTCCTATGACTCCTGATTCCATTTTGAAAGATGATATTAATAGAGCTAATAAAGCAAAACAGGAGAAAATAGGAGTGAAAATCAGATTGTGGCAAAAGAATTTGAGCAACAAATGAAGCCTAATAATAAACCATCTAATGTTGCTTCTGAAATTAAACTGAAAAGTGCATGTTTATTTGCCACCAAATCTGATATTGATGAGCTAGATTCTAGCAAATCTGTTTGCTATGCTTTTGTGTGCAAAGAGGCATTATTTTCATTCGAGGACGTGCCTTCCTCTTTGCCCCTGCTGTCATTAACATTTTGCAGGGAGTTCACGACGTCTTCCCACAAGACGTGCCACCGGATTACCACCTATTCGAGGATTGAGCATCAAATTGACTTAATTCCCGGTGCATCGCTACCCAACCGCGCACCATACCGTACCAATCCAGAGGAGACGAAGGAGATTATGCGTCAAGTACAGGAGCTGCTCGACAAAGGTTATATACGCGAATCTCTTAGTCCTTGTGCTGTTCCTATTATACTAGTGCCTAAAAAGGATGGTACGTCGCGTATGTGTGTTGATTGTAGAGGCATTAATAATATTACTATTCGTTATCGTCATCCTATTCCTAGGCTAGATGATATGCTTGATGAATTAAGTGGCTCTACAATATTCTCCAAAGTTGATTTATGTAGTGGATACCATCAAATTCGTATGAAATTGGGAGATGAATGGAAAACAGCATTTAAAACTAAGTTTGGATTATATGAGTGGTTAGTCATGCCTTTTGGGTTAACTAATGCACCTAGTACTTTCATGAGATTAATGAACGAAGTTTTACGTGCTTTCATTGGACGATTTGTGGTAGTTTACTTTGATGATATACTGATTTATAGCAAATCTTTGGAAGAACATTTGGAACATTTACGTGCTGTTTTTAATGCTCTACGTGATGCACGTTTGTTTGGTAACCTTGGTAAGTGCACCTTTTGCACCGACCGAGTATCTTTTCTTGGCTATGTTGTTACTCCACAGGGAATTGAAGTTGATAAAGCCAAGATTGAAGCTATTGAGAGTTGGCCGCAGCCCAAAACGGTTGATTTCGGACCCCTCCACCAAGGGCCACGAAATTCCCCCCCTCTTCCTCCATATATACAGCCCTTAGGGCACCGTTTAGACCTTGGGTTTTGTTTAGATTAAAAGTTCGCCATAGCTGCAACTTCGCGTGCCGTTTGTGTTCAACGACCGGACAAAGGCGTCCACAGAACCCCACCTTGATCAATAAAGCTTACATCTTATATTCGCAATATCCAGATTGCAATCTCAGTTTCTTGCTTGTTCTTCGTTTGCTCGCAGAAATGACCCTCGTGGTCGTTGATCGTGCTCGGCGTGGTCAATAACCTCTCGGAGTTGGTTTAGCAATTGCTAAGGCGCGACGTCCTCGCACGTTCGTAGTCGGATCGTCAAAGTCGACTTCCTCCAAAGCGAAAACCAACATCTCATCGAAAGACGGGACACCTTTGCCTCTATCATGTATGGAAGTGTGTGTGGGCACGGGACAAAATTTGGCGAAAGTTAGGCGGTGATCGGGGTGGTGGAAGGGATTGTTGTTACCAGGGGCCGGATATCCGGGCTGGAAGCCGGATGTCCGGGGCACCGGATGTCCGGGCTGATCGGGCCGGATGTCCGGGCTGCCGGATGTCCGGGCTGCTCGGGCCGGATGTCCGGGCTCGAAGAACACCGCGAGCAGAGGTCAAATCCGGTCAAAATTTGAGCGATTTTGTGGATGGAAATTGTGGAAAAGATGGGTAATGCTAGATCTACCTGCAACACACGAAATCCACGGATCAAATCCAACAAAACTTCATCACACTAACAAATCACAAAAAAATTTTGGGGCTATTTTTGTGGGGAATTTTCGGAATTAGGACAAAAACAACAAAATCAAGCTAGAAAAGAGGGGTAGGGGCTCCAATAACGTGATCAACGTGGCTCATGATACCATAGATGATGTAGGACGGAACCCTACATGGATGATCTTTCACGTTGGAGCGGATCCTACGGGTAATCACGAAGAACACGCGGAAGAACAAGAGGGAAACACGGAGAAAACGAGAGAGAATTCACTCAACCGACAAGAGTTCAATCACACAAGTGCTAGATTATCGAACACATGGGGTGGCACTAGATTCAAGAACAACAAAGGAAAGATACACGAGTAGCCGTTCTTCTCCGAGAGGAGGTCTTGATGGGGTCCACCCTAGAAGGGGGTCTTGAATCCGCTTGGGGATCTTCTCCGTAGAGGTCCTGATCTCCGAGGAGAAGTAGCCAAGTGGATGAGCAAAGGCTCTCACACCAAAATATGAGCTAATCCAATGCTAACCCTAGAAAGAGGAGGGGATCAAGTATATATAGTCTCGGGGCGAAGGGGTACAAGGACAAGTCCGGGAGGCCTTGCCTTGACGAGAGAGGCCGGACGTCCGGGCGTCGGGCGGATGTTCGGCCTTCGCGAGGCGCCGGATGTCCGGCTCTCAGCCGGATGTCCGGCTGAAGCGACCATTTTCGCAGAACCGGGTGAGGGAGCCGATTTCGGGCTTCGGGCGGATATCCGGCCGGGGCGGATGTCCGGGCTTGGGCGCCGGATGTCCGACCTGTAGATCTGGCCGCCTCGATGAGGCTGAGGTAGAGGCTCCAGGGGCCGGATGTCCGGGGCCATGGCCGGATGTCCGGGGCCTGGAAGTTGATCTTGGCCTTCTCCGTTGGTTCTCTTCATCAATGGACTTGGCGGCTTGTCCGTCTTCACGTGCATCCTCGGGAGGTTCCCCTTGACACCTAATCATGCATAGCATATCGGACTTAGGTAGTAGCCATGTCTCAAGTGGATCATATGGGATATCAATAAGGAAAGAGGACACCTCGTTCTCGAGAGCTCCAGCTCTAGCTCGTGTCATGGGTCCTCTTGGCTCTTGATGAGACGGTTGTAGGTCCATGGGGATGATCGTGGGATGCTCCGCATCAGAGTGTCTTCACCACTAGCCCCATATATGATGAGTTGCCCCAATTCCCATGTGAGAAAATCCACAACCCCCACCACTTGAGTGAGATGAGTGACTCCACCATACGTGACTTCGAGTGCACCTATTTTGAGGGAGTGAGCGAGCCACCACATAGAGAAGGTGAGATAGTTGATAGGTCATGTGAGGCCACCTTCAACAATAATGACTTAATCTCTACCTCCCTTGTCTTCTCATTTGGTGCTAGGTCCCGTCTATGATGACGCGCCGATACTCGACAACTTCGTCCTCCCTTTGACAAGACGATGGCCATGGTGGAATATGATGCACACACCACATGGCTCCATCAAGATGAAGAAGATGACCACAATTCGGTCTTTACCACCTCACCTACACCACTTGAGTGGAATGACAAAGGTTATATAGGTGAAGGTGAGCTCTAGTCCCACTAGTGGACATTCTTGACATTGATTGCTTGCATGATGTTGATCCACCTGTTGCCATGCTTCATGCTGGTGCGTCTTTCCCATGCGATGATTTACCCATTTATGATGAGCTTGATGATTTCCATGTGGATTCTATTACTTGTGATGCCATGTTGCATAGGATTTCTTGTGATAATTCTCTTGGTCACATCATGTTTGACAATTCGCTTGACTTGTCATATGCTATGCATGAGATCAACCATATGTCATATTTGCAATCTCTTCGTAGTAACTATGCATATGCCATTAAAATGAACCCAATTTGCACTTATGGCATAGATGACAAGCCCATGGTTATTCGCATTTGTTTTTCTTGTGATGATATTGACATGCTACCTTTGCATCATTTATCTCATATGCCATGCCATGACCATCTAGCCGGATATGCATTATTTTGGATGTTGTCCATTTTATCCATATGATGTTTTGATATTGCTCATGAGGAGACCCCATAGTTTCCTCATACATGTTAGGAGATTTTGATCACTCCCATCCATTGCATAATCCCAATTATTATGTGCACAATATGCTCCCCATGAATAAAAATTTAATTGATGTGCCATATAATTGCATGCTCAATTTGAGTCCCGATCGTGTTATACACAATAAATATTCTTTCATGATGGATGACATGTTCTTATACCATGCATCAAATTTCTTTGAGCGACGCTTATCTTGTGCTAACTCACACGTGCACATACACATCATGACGGATGATGTGTACATTTACCACGCACACACTTTCTTTGGTTTGTGTCGCTTTTGTGTAGGTACCCATGAATACTTGTCAACCTCACAATCCCATGAGTTGACAAAACGAGCTGTAGAGAGCAATGATGACTTGGGATCCCATGGATTGTCTTTCCCGCCGCTCTCTTCGTGCAAAGAATTTGCGCAATTCTTCTACGTGGTCCTCACATGGTTATGGTTCATTGGCTATTACATATTCTATGCCCATCTTTCCATGTTCACTTTGCATGATATGCTCATTACTATGCCTTTGACATGCATTTGTGACCCATGCTTTGCATCACACATGATGATTGATTCTCGTACTTGTATGTGTATTTGCAAGCTTAGTGGAGATATCACTTGTTATTGCCATGTTTGCTTTGTTCCCCATTCCTATGATGATACTATGATCTTGCTTTGTGTCCATGCTTGTGATATGTCATGTGCATTTCCAATATCCATTATTTGCCCACATCACATGATTGCCTTGTTTACCCCTAGTGTGTGCATCTTCGCTCCACTAGTTTTCACGACTTGATTTCCATGATTTCTTATGTTGCATCACCCATGATTCATACTTGCTCGTTTCATACGGTTGATGACAACCATCTACATGCTTTGCATATGATTGCTGTCGCTTCTTGTCATATGTCTCCATATGTTGCCTCTCTCATGCTAGATGATTTGCCATGCATTGAGTGCAACAATGCTTTTAGTCTTGCATATGAGATTGCCCCCATAGCATTCTCCCATATATTTGGAGATTTTGACATATTTCTTGTGAAGCATGCTTGTCTTACTTCGTTGCACCATACACCTAGTGCCATGAATATCGTCGTTGTTGCATCATATTATCTGTGCACTTGTGCTTCTAATGGTTATGCAAAAGAAGAGAACCATCATGATGGATGATGTGTTTATCTACCATGCACATACGTTGTTTGCTTTTTTTGTGCATGTGTAGGATACTTCGACTTGGTTCAACTTCCGCTTCCCGTGAGTTGACCATTCGAGCTCTTGAGAGCGAACCACTTGCGACCGACTCGCTTCTACATCGCACTTGCTTGGGCTTCGACATTGTGAAGGAAGCACAAGGACATGCTTTCAAGGTGATAGCCTTCTCTTTTGAGAACCCCCAAATTATGAGCATGAATATTGTGCAAACTACTTCATGTGTTGCTTGCACCTTGACATATTGCACACATGCTAGAGATATTGCTTTGACTTATCATTGCCACATTGCCATGCCTCATGACATATATATACCTTGTGTGTTGCATCCAATTCTTGGATTACTTGCTCCTATAATATGCTTGGTTGCAACAATGTAACCACTTCACATATGCCATGCCCCATGTATCACTACATCCTTGACTTGATTATCTCACACATGATGAACAATTGCCCTTTCTATTGTGTTGAGTGCCACACTGTCTTCACTACACCCTATGCTCGTTATGCTTGGATTGTCTTGCACTTGACCATGTGTTTAGACACTTCATTTATGTTGGTGTTGTGAATGATTCTTATGCCTATCATCGACCATTTGTCGAGCGGTTTATGCATCATTGCTATGACCATGAGCTAGATGCTTATTCTCTTGTCCCAAATATTTGCATCACTACCTCACATTTACATGCTTGTTTCCATGATGACCTTGATTGTGCTCAATTCATATTCTTACATGCCATGTCACAATCCTTTGTCACGCCTTATGCTATGCATGATGACGACACTTGTTCGGTGAATCACCACTTGAATGCTTGGTTTTGCACTAACGCTAACCGCATTTATTTTTCCAATTGTTTGTTGTCCTTACTCCTTTTGAAGGAAACACACGATGGTGTGACATTGGAGAGTGACCACTATGAGTTTCAAGATGATGACTACTTGGTGAATGTCCACTTCTACACGACGATGCCATCTCTTTCCCATGGTGATTTGGTTTTCGATCCGAGGTCGGATCTTTCCCAAGGGGGAGGGGACGAGATGCAGAGCATCCTATAGACATCACCATGTCAAGAGTCCGTTTGGTGAGTGAAACGTGCGACATCCACCTCACATACACAAAGGTGAATCATCTCCTTTACACGTGTACACTTGACCCCATCGAGGATGGTATACTACTTGACACTCCTCTCGTGTGCATTCATAGGTATCATCGGAGCACCACGGATGACGAGGAGGAGTGCAAGCGCAAGTGTACGCCTACACCGTCTGCGAGGGAAACTTGGAAGCGACGACCGAAGAAGACGGTGCAAAATTTGCACTACCGGACTATCCGGTCGCCCAACCGGACTGTCCGGTCTATCCAGAGAGCAGTTTTGGTGTGTGCATAAATTGCACTACCGGACAGTCCAGTCCACCAAGTAGACAATCCGGTAGTACAATTTCTGGACGCCCAAAAGTTTTTGTTTCCACCGGACTGTCCGGTCCCTCGTACCGGACTGTCCGGTAGTGCATCTACAGGCCGAATTTGGGCAAGGCCCATGTAACTTTACCCTTTCGCCTTCACTTACCCTTCCTCGCCTTGGACCTATATATATCCCTCCTTCTCCTGCATTTTCGGGTTAGCTAAGATTAGAACTACACATTGGAGCTTAGCTCATGTACCTCCCCTTGTGGGATTCCTCTTGAGGGAGAAGACTCCATTGGAGTTCAAGGCCTCCATTGGACAAGATCCTTAGGGATTCAAGACCCCCTTGTGGGAAGGATCTATCTAGAGCATCAAGACCTCATCTCCTGCATAGTATTTGGTATGAACTTTGCCTTGCATCTTTCCCTTTGTTGTTCTTGTACCTTTCTGGATCTTGTGTGATTGTGAGTCTAGTGGATGTGTAATTGGACTTGTTCTTGAGTGTTTTCCTCTTGTGATTTCCCCTCTTGTTCTTCGTGTTCTTCGCGTTCTTCGTGGATTCCCCTCCAATTCGTGAAAGATCGCCACTTAGGTCTCCACTCTACAACAACTTGAAGCCCAACGTGCTCTACACGAATCAACACAAGTCGTCAATGAGCGCAACCGCTAAGCACAACTATAAGAAGAGGCCCTCTATCATGAGCGACAAGAAGAAGCTGCACACCTTGAGGAGCGCCAAGAGATGAGGAACCATGCAATAATTCCACATCCTCAACATCAAGATAATCAACTGGAGCCCGAGGAACAAGCGGTTCAAGAGCCTCCACCACGGCAAGAGCGTCATCACCATCGACCCACATGCATTGAAGAGCAACGCTATGGAAAGCTCAAGTTCGACATGCCTAAATTCTCCGGTGGCTCCAACCTCGAAGACTACCTTTCTACAAGAAATCTTCGTCGTCTTCGACACCTTCAAGTCGTCCTTCCACTACAAGCAACTTAAAGCCGAGAGCTTCATCATTAACAACTCCAACCGATGAGACCAAAAAGGCAAGTTACATCAAGTGTTTTAGTTGCCAAGGCTGAGGCCACAAGACAGACAAATGTCCTACTCGGCACACCATGATTGCCAACGACGACGGCACCTACAACTCTATGAGTGAGGAATAAATGGAAGCCCTTGAGCACGTGGCCATGCACCGGCAAGTGAACGAAGATGAAGATGACCAAGTCTTTTGTAACAATGATTCAATCCCCGCTCTTGTTGTCTCCAAGGTCTTGACACTTCAACATCAACAAGAAGAAGACCAATGTTGCCACGTCTTCCACACCAAAGCGGGCACCAATGGTCGTTCCGTGAAGGTCATCGATGGAGGAAGTCGCCACAACTTGGCAAGTGAAGAACTATGCTCCAAGCTACAATTGATCAAGATGAAGCATCCTCATCCCTACAAGGTCCAACGGCTTAGCAAGTACGGCACCATCCAAGTGGAGCACACCGTTCAAGGTCCTTCAAGATTGGCGCATACGAAGACAGCTTGTAGTGTGATGTTGTTCCCATGTCTATTTGCCACCTCCTACTTGGACGACCTTGGCAATTCGACCGCGGCATCATCCACAACGGAAGAACCAAGCAATATAGCTTCTAGATTAAGCGAAAAGAGTATGTGCTACGAACTATGTCACCAAGCCAAGTGATTGCCGACAAGCAAGCATCCACCCATCATGGAGAGAATAGTGAGAGACTGAGCCAACAAAAAGGTAGTGAGTGACACAAGCAAAAACTGAGTGCCTCCATGATGAGCAACAAGAAAAACTTAGTGCTTTTAGCTACCAAACGAGACATGAGAGAAGTGTGTGAGAACCCATCGACCGTTACTCATTATGTCCTAGTGTGCAAGGATGAAGCGGCAAGGACTAACAACTCTCACCATCTACCTTTAGTGTTGTCTCGTTTGTTGCAGGAATTCCAGGACGTCTTCCCTGATGTGCTACCTCCGGGACTACCTCCTCTACGCGACATCGAACACTGAATCGACCTCATTCCCAGCGCACCTTTACTGAACAAGGCACCCTACCGTGTCAACCCCGAAGAAACCAAGGAAATACAAAGGCAGGTACAACATCTCATTGACAATGGGCATGTACCTGAAAGCTTAAGTCCTTGTGTCATTCTCGCTATTCATGTGTCTAAGAAAGATGGTAGTTTTCACATGTGTTCCGATTGCCATCCCTTTAATGCTATCACTGTTCGTTATCGACATCCCATTCCATGCCTTGATGATATGCTAGATGAGCTTAGCGGAGCCACCATTTTCTCAAAAGTTGATATTAAAAGCGGCTATTACCAAATCCGCATTCAAGAAGGTGATGAATGGAAAACTGCTTTCAAACCAAATTTGGCTTGTATGAATGGCTAGTTATGCCTATGGGCATATCCGAAGCACCCGGAACTTTCATGCGCGTCATGCATTACGTTCTTCGCCCATACATTGGCATATTTGTTGTGGTCTACCTTGATGATATACTTATGTTTAGCGTGTCCTTAGAAGATCATGTCACCCGTCTTAGAACCATTTTGCAAACTCTTAGAAACAGGTGCCTTTATGCTAATATGGAAAATGCACATTTGGTGTTGACAAGCTTGTTTTTTTGGGTTTTGTTGTGTCATCTAAGGGTGTTCATGTAGATGAAGCTAAAATTGATGCTATTAAAACATGGCCAAAACCAACCAACTTGCAACAAGTGCGTTGTTTCCTTGGCTTAGTCAGTTTCTATCATTGATTCGTTAAGGACTTTAGCACTATTGCATCACCATTGCATGCCTTAAGTAAGAAGAATGCACCATCTCTTGGGACCATCCCACGATACCACATTTCATGAGCTCAAGAATTTCCTTACACATGATCCATTCCTTACATTACCCAACTTTGATAAAACTTTTGAAGTACATTGCGACACTAGTGGTAATGGCATATGAGGTGTGTTAATGCAAGCGAAGCACCCCATTGCTTATTTTTAGTGCGAAACTTTCCCGAGCACAATTAACTAACCCATCTATGATAAAGAGCTATATGCTTTCATGCGAGTATTGCATGTGGGGGAGCATTATGTTCGTCCTCATGAATTTGTATCCATACGGATCATGAAATGCTTAAATATCTTAAGGGTCAAACAAAATTGAATAAGCGTCATGCCAAATTGAGTGAGTTTATTGAGTCATTTTCTTATGTTATCAAATACATGAAATGTAAGGAAAATGTTGTGACGGATGCTCTTTCCCGCAAATCCATGTTTGTTACTGAACTTGAACTCAATGTTATTGGCTTTGAGCACATAAAAGACTTGTATGTGTGCATGATACTACTTTTGTTATTCCTTATGCCAAATGCTTGACGCATACATCTTGGGAGCGATATTACATCAAGGATGATTATCTAATGAGAGCTAACAAACTTTGTATACCCGACTCGTCTCTTCGTTTGTTACTTTTGCAACAGGCTCATGGAGGAGGGCTTACGGGACACTTTGGACGTGAAAAGACCTTTGCTACGCTCTCCAAGAACTATTATTGGTCCAAGATATTCAACGATGTCTCTCGCTACACCAACCGATGATGTACAAGTCGCAAAGCTAAGTCTAAAGCTAAATCCCATAGTCTCTATATGCCATTTCCTATTTCGTATCACCCATGGGAAGATATCAGTATGGACTTTGTGCTTGGGTTGCCTAGAACTAGAAATGGTAAATATTATGTATTTTTTGTTGTGGACCGTTTCAGTAAGATGGCACATTTTATTCCATGCAATAAGATAGATGATGCTTGAGATGTTGCAAATCTCTTTTCTAGGGAAATCTTGCATCTACATGGAGTGCCAGAGGCGATTGTCTCGGGCCGCGACATCAAGTTCCTTAGCTACTTTTGGAAGACTTTGTGTGCCAAGCTTGAAATCAAACTCTTATTTTCTTTGGCATACCATCCACAAACCGACGGCCAAATCGAGGTCACAAACTGGACGTTATCTACCCTCTTCCACTGTTAATCAAGAAGAACATCAAGGAGTGGGAGGAATGCTTACCAATCACTGAGTACACCTACAACCACACAAGACTTTCGACTACCGGCAGGTCACCCTTTGAGGTGCGGTTTCAAACTATTGTCCCCATTGGACATTCTACCGCTACCACTACAAGAGCGCATCAACATGGACGCGAGTTCTCGAGCAAGCTATCTCAAGAAGGTGCATGAAGATATAAGACAATGATAGAGGCGAGGGTGTCCCGATCTTTCGATGAGATGTTGGTTTTCGCTTTGGAGGAAGTCGACTTTGACGATCCGACTACGGACTTGCGAGGACGTCGCGCCTAAGCAATCGCTAAACCAACTCCGAGAGGTTATTGACCACGCCGGAGCACGATCAACCTGATCACGAGGGTCTGTTTCCTGCGAGCAAACGAAGAACAAGCAAGAAACTGAGATTGTAATCTGGATATTGCGAATATAAGATGAAAGCTTTATTGATCAAGGTGGGGTTCTGTGGCGCCTTTGTGCAGTCGTTGAACACAAGCGAAATGCAGCGAAGTTGCAGCTATGGCGAACTTTTAATCTAAACAAAACCCAAGGTCTAAACGGTGCCCTAAGGGCTGTATATATGGAGGAAGAGGGGAATTTCGTGGCCCTTGGTGGAGGGTCCAAATCAACCCTATCTCTTGTTTCCCCACACATACGGATTCTAAAAATAGCCTATACTTGTGTATTTCGAAATTACAAGGGCCTGGCCCACTAATAAGGTGACGCAGCACCTAGAATAGCCTCGGGACGACATTTATGAAGTAGCATCTTGTATATTTCGTCCAAGGCTTCATGCACCCATTAAGGTGGCTTCAAAGTCCTGAAATCATCACTTGTAACTCCGTTCTTGTTCCCCTTAGCATGGCATTATCTCCATGCTTGTTCTTGCTCAATGTCCATCCTTCTCCAAGCTAGGGCCTTCATTTGTAAGCAAAACAAATGTATCCAATTTAGGCAGCATCATATTCTCATGAACATTAGAATCATTACCAAGAAACGAAAGTACCGATAGTTTAATTGGCGTCTGCGAGCTCTAGTAATTGGTCCAAGATATGTAGCAGTAGGGGCTGTGGGTGTAACAATGGTATTGATGTCCTCATCATCCTCCCTTCTTGAAATGAAGTCGTCCTCGACGAAGCTCATATTCCTCACCCAAATAAGGCTTCAAATCTGCAATGTTAAAAGTGGGACTAACCCCAAAATCTACAGCAGCTCAAGTTTATATGCATTATCATTTATTTTCTCTAACACCTTAAATGGACCATCAAGACGTGGCATTAGCTTTGATTTATGCAAATTAGGAAACCTATCCTTACGCAAATGTAACCAAACAAGATCTCCGGTGCAAAGACAACATGTTTTCTACCCTTATCTCCAAAGACGTTTATATTTAGCATTCATACGCTCAATGTTTTCCTTAGTTATCTCATGCATTTTAAAATCAATTCAGCACATTCCTTAGCATAAAAATTAACCTTCTCCAAAGATGGAAGAGGCAACAAATCAATAGGTGCACGAGGTAGGAAGCCATACACAATTTCAAAAGGGCACATCTTAGTAGTAGAATGCAATGAGCGATTATAAGCAAATTCAATATGAGGCAAGCATTCTTCCCACATTTTCTTATTATTCTTCAAAACAGCCCTAAGCATAGTAGACAATGTTCTATTGACTACTTCAGTTTATCCATCGGTTTGGGGTGACAAGTAGTACTAAAAAGCAGTTTAGTCCCCAACTTAGCCCATAAACATCTCCAAAAGTGGCTAAGAAATTTAGTATCACGATCTGAAACAATAGTATTTGGCACACCATGCAAGCGAATAATTTCACGAAAGAACAAATCAGCAACACTAACGACATCATCGCTTTTATGACATGGTATAAAGTGTGCCATTTTAGAATCTATCCACGACAACAAATATGCTATCCTCCCTTCTTTGTTCGAGGTAAACCTAAAACAAAGTCCATAGATATATCCTCCCAAGGAACACTAGGCACAGGCAAAGTCGTGACTTAGCTTTTTGACATGTAGTGCAGCGAGCAACAAAACGCTCAACATCCGTCTCATCTTTGGCCAAAAGAAATGTGTAGCAAGTATATCCTCCGTCTTCTTGACGCCAAAGTGTCCCATTAATCCTCCTCCATGCGCCTCCTGCAACAACAAAAGACGAACAGAGCTAGCAGGAATGCATAGCTTGTTAGCACGGAACACAAAACCATCATTAATAACGAACTTGTTCCATGTTCTTCCTTCTTTCCAAGTCTGCATTACATCTTTAAAATCAGCATCATGCACATATTGATCTTTGATGGTCTCCAAACCAAATATTTTGAAGTCAAGTTGTGAAAGCATAGTATAGCGACGAGACAAAGCATCAGCAATAACATTTTCTTTACCCTTCTTGTGTTTAATGACATAAGGAAAGTCTCAATGAATTCAACCCATTTAGCATGTCTACGATTCAGTTTAGCTTGACTTTTAATATGTTTCAAAGATTCATGATCAGAATGTATAACAAATTCTTTGGGCCATAAATAATGTTGCCATGTCTCTAAAGTCCGAACAAGAGCATATAATTCTTTGTCATAAGTAGAATAGTTCAGACTAGGCCCACTCAATTTTTCGAAAAAGTATGCAACAGGTTTGCCATCTTGTAATAACACACCTCCTAATCCAATTCCACTAGCATCACATTCAAGCTCAAAAGTCTTATTAAAGTCGGAAGTTGGAGTAAAGGAGCATGTGTCAACTTATCTTTCAATACCGTGAAGGCTTCTTCCCATGCGGTACCCCAAACAAAAGGCACATCCTTCTTTGTAAGCTCATTGAGAGGTGCAGCAATGGTGCTAAAGTCTCTCACAAAACGCCTATAGAAACTAGCGAGTCCAAGAAAACTCCTCACTTGTGTGACCGTTTTGGGCTGCGCCCAACTCTCAATAGCTTCAATCTTGGCTTTATCAACTTCAATTCCCTGTGGAGTAACAACATAGCCAAGAAAAGATACTCGGTCGGTGCAAAAGGTGCACTTCCCAAGGTTACCAAACAAACGTGCATCACGTAGAGCATTAAAAACAGCACGCAAATGTTCCAAATGTTCTTCCAAAGATTTGCTATAAATCAGTATATCATCAAAGTAAACTACCACAAATCGTCCAATGAAAGCACGTAAAACTTCGTTCATTAATCTCATGAAAGTACTAGGTGCATTAGTTAACCCAAAAGGCATGACTAACCACTCATATAATCCAAACTTAGTTTTAAATGTTGTTTTCCATTCATCTCCCAATTTCATACGAATTTGATGGTATCCACTACGCAAATCAACTTTGGAGAATATTGTAGAGCCACTCAATTCATCAAGCATATCATCTAGCCTAGGAATAGGATGGCGATAACGAATAGTAATATTATTAATGCCTCTACAATCAACACACATACGCCGACGTACCATCCTTTTTAGGCACTAGTATAATAGGAACAGCACAAGGACTAAGAGATTCGCGTATATAACCTTTGTCGAGCAGCTCCCGCTTGAAGCATAATCTCCTTCGTCTCCTCCGGATTGGTGCGGTATGGTGCGCCGTTGGGAAGCGATGCACCGGAATTAAGTCAATTTGATGCTCAATCCCTCAAATAGGTGGTAATCCGGTGGCACGTCTTGTGGGAAGACGTCGTGAACTCCTGCAAAATGTTAGTGACAGCGGGGGCAAAGAGGAGGCACGTCCTCGAATGAAAATAATGCCTCTTTGCACACAAAAGCATAGCAAACAGATTTGCTAGAATCTAGCTCATCAATATCAGATTTGGTGGCAAATAAACATGCACTTTTCAGTTTAATTTCAGAAGCAACATTAGATGGTTTATTATTAGGCTTCATTTGTTGCTCAAATTCTTTTGCCACAATCTGATTTTCACTCTTATTTTCTCCTGTTTTGCTTTATTAGCTCTATTAATATCATCTTTCAAAATGGAATCAGAGTCATAGGAAGCAAAGTAATATTTTATCCTTGTGAACAAGAGTATACTGATTGTTTCTACCATGGTGTACAAATTTTTATCAAATTGCCATGGTCTACCAAGTAATAAGGAACATGCTTGCATAGGTACCACATCACAATCAACATAATCAGCATATGTAGAGATACTAAAATACACACGAACAGTACGTGTTACCTTAACCTTGCCGCTGTTGTTGAACCATTAGATGTAGTAAGGATGTAGATGTGGTCTTGTGGTGAGAGAAAGCTTCTCCACCATATCCATGCTAGCCAAGTTGTTGCAGCTCCCTCCATCTATGATGACAATCATCACACGCTGAGATTGGCATTCTCTCGCAAAATGTCCTCTTCCCTTACAACGACGACAAATAATATCACTTGTGTGCCCTGTTGACGCCATGGAAGAAGAAGAGCTCTGTAGTAGCCCAAAGCAGGTGTGCTCTTGGCGAGATAGTGGTGGTTGTGCCTGCTTTCTTGTATCACGGTTGGAGGTGGCAGCCGACGGAGGTGCCGTGTAGTAGAACGTGTGGAAGTAGATGATGCACGTGGTGTCCATGATGAAGGTCGACCTGCGAGAAAAGTTAGTTCGCCAGCCAACGCTCATCGATCCTGCACTTCACGTTCAGCTTTACAAGCAAGATGGAATAATCGAGTGATATTATTATAATCCTTGTAGTCTAGAATGGTCTGAATCTCTCTTTAATCCACCCGAAAACGTGCAAGCATAGCTTCATTCTCCTCAACAATACCACATCTAATCAAGCCAGTTTGTAATTCCTGATAATATTCTTCTACGAATTTTTCCTTGTCTTAAGCGTTGCAATTTTGAAGTAATTCACGCTGATAATATGGTGGAACCCAACGAGTACGCATAGCAGTTTTCAAAGCAGCCCAAGTAGCTGGAACAGGATATAATCTACAATGTTCGGACCACCAAACACATGCAAAGCTAGTGAAAGCACAAACAGCAGCAGAACACATCTCTCCTCGGGATATTGTAAACATGTAAATCGTTGTTCAGTTTCTAACTCCCAAGTAAGATATATATCAGGAACATATCTACCTTCAAATGGTGGAATATTCAATTTCAGTTTAGGGAGATGGTCATGATCTCGTACTGAAGGGGAGCCCAACATTGCCATTATTTGCATGTGGGCGACCTGGTGGTTGTGGTGCTGGTGGTTGCACGTAGTTCGATGTTGATCAACCTCATCCTCGTAATCTCTCACATAATCATCCTCCCCCACCGTAGCAGCAGGAGCCACAAAAGTATCAACAGCAGACACCAAAGCAGCTTGGCGAGTTGAAGTGGGACACGGGAAGCTCGGCGGAGGGCTGTTTCGCGATGTGGAGGTAGTCCTTGTTGTTGTAGTAGAGGTGCGTTAGGTGCAGCCGGTGGTGGTGGTGGTAGACGCTTGAGCAATTCATTAAACTTGTTATCGAGCTTTGTTTGAACGCCTTCTCAATGCCATCTATCTTCTCCATGGCCTCTTCAAATCTATTTAGCACATCTTCTACCTGCCCACTCATCATTTGTTGAAACTTATCATGTAGCGCTTTGTTTGTCATGTTCTCCCGATCAGTCCACGCTGGCTTGTGATCCTGCCATGGTTAGCAGCAATAGAAACACACAAGAATATGATTGACGGACTACTAGGAAGTGGTGGTGGTGGTGTGGTGGATAGTCACAAATCCGTCAAGCAAATCTCAAATTCTTACCAGTTCTTACCCAAAGAAGGCGATGATCGGCAACCGATGTAGTCAAAACTCTCAAAGCTTGGATAGAGCGATTACGGGGAGAGTCAAGCGCATACGATGTAGATGTATGTGGAGCTGGGAAGGCTTATAATATGGTAGCAAAAGGGTCAGCAATAATCAATTCAGAGATGCAAAGTTGAATAAGCGCTCAACGACGATCTTGTCTTGGTCCTAGGCTAGATCGTGCTAGAGACGCGAGCCTAGAACACTAACAAAATCACGGCGCTGCACGGAAACAACGGAAAAGCACACTCTGGAATTATTATTTTTCGCTCTTTTTTTTTTTGCTTTTTTTTTGCTGCTGCTTTTTTTTTTTTGCGAAAAATCACTATAATGGCGAGTGTCTCAAAACTCTTCCCAGGTCAAACTGACAGGATGGGCACGAAATTTTTTCGACCATTTTTTTTTTCGATTTGCCGGACCCAAAAAGCTGAAGCGGGTCAAAAAAACTTTCTATAACGGCGATCGTCTCAATACACTTAGAAACACCTAAAAATAGGATAGCGAGAAAATTTTTCGACAAGTGCGTTTTGGAAAATTTTGGGCCTAAACGAGGGTGGTTTCAGACTCTTTTTTTTACTGAAACCTACTCGGCAAGGAAACACGAATCGGAAACTAGATGGATCTCAAATCAAACCTAATATGCAAGGAACTCGGATTGCTGGTGGATATATGGTGGTGGTATATGGCAGCGGTGGTGGTAGCGGTGGTAGTATATGGATATGGATCGGTGGTGGTATATGGACACGGATTGGTGGTGGTATATGGATACGGATTCGGAGCGGTGATGGTAGGTGGCAGGGGCGAGGATGATGGTGCGGTGGCGGCGTGACAACTTATGACCAGAACTCGAAACTCTAAAAGACTAGACGCTAAGACCAGCAACTAGACACGACGATGCAACCGCAAATTCAACAAAGCAAAACCCTAAAAAGATTATGCAAAGGCTCAGATTGGTGCGGATATGATGAACTAACCCTAATTTTTTTTGTGGCTTTTGCGTGGACTATAGGTATGAAAAACAGACTCGATCTAAACTACGGAAAACTGTAAAATCTCACCAAGCAACCTGGAAATCGGATACCACTTGATAGAGGCAAAGTTGTCCCGATGTTTCGATGAGATGGTGGCTATCGTTTCTGTGGGAGTCGACCTTGACGATCCGACTACGAACGTGCGAGACGTCGCGCCTTAGCAATCGCTAAACCAACTTCCGAGGGTTATTGACCACACCGAGCACGATCAACGACCACGAGGGCTGTTTCCTGCGAGCAAACGAAGAACAAGCAAGAAACTGAGATTGCAATCTGGATATTGCGAATATAAGATGAAAGCTTTATTGATCAAGGTGGGGTTACTGTGGCGCCTTTGTGCAGTCGTTGAACACAAGCGAAATGCACGCGAAGTTGCAGCTATGGCGAACTTTTAATCTAAACAAAACCCAATGTCTAAACGGTGCCCTAAGGGCTGTATATATGGAGGAAGAGGGGGGGAATTTCGTGGCCCTTGGTGGAGGGGTCCGAAATCAACCCTAACTCTTGTTTCCCCACACATACGGACTCTAAAAACAGCCTATACTTAACTATTTCGAAATTACATGGGCCTGGCCCAATAATAAGGTGACGCAGCACCTGGAATAGCCTATGGACGTGTTCCTGCTGCTGTTTGTGCTTTCACTAGCTTTGCATGTGTTTGGTGGTCTGAACATTGTAGATTATATCCTGTTCCAGCTACTTGGGCTGCTTTGAAAACTGCTATGCGTACTCGTTGGGTTCCACCATATTATCAGCGTGAATTACTTCAAAAATTGCAGCGCTTAAGACAAGGAAAAATTCGGTGAAGAATATTATCGGGAATTACAAACTGGCTTGATTAGATGTGGTATTGTTGAGGAGAATGAAGCTATGCTTGCACGTTTTACGGGTGGATTAAATAGAGAGATTCAGACCATTCTAGACTACAAGGATTATAATAATATCACTCGATTATTCCATCTTGCTTGTAAAGCTGAGCGTGAAGTGCAGGATCGACAGGCCTTGGCGCGGACTAACTTTTACGCAGGTCGACCTTCATCATGGACACCACGTGCATCATCTACTTCCACGTTCTACTACACGGCACCTCCGTCGGCTGCCACCTCCAACCGTGATACAAGAAAGCGAGCACAACCACCACTATCGCCAAGAGTACACTGCTGGGCCTACAGAGCTCTTCTTCTTCCATGGCGTCAATAGGGCACACAAGTGATATTATTTGTCGTCGTTGTAAGGGAAGAGGACATTTCTTGAGAGAATGCCAATCTCAGCGTGTGATGATTGCTCTTGAGGATGGTGGGTATGAGTCCGCTAGTGACTATGATGAAGAGACTTTGGATCTTATTACACATGAAGAACACGGTGGAGATGATTACGATCTTGACACGCAATACATGGCTGCTTGAAGATGCCGACAGTATATGAATGTTTAGTTGCTCAACGTGTTTTGAGTGTGCAGGTTACACAAGCTGAGCAAAATCAGAGGCATAACTTGTTCCATACAAAGGGAGTTGTGAAGGAACGTTCTATTCAGCGTCATCATAGATGGAGGAGCTGCAACAACTTGGCTAGCATGGATATGGTGGAGAAGCTTTCTCTCACCACAAGACCACATCCACATCCTTACTACATCCAATGGTTCAACAACAGCGGCAAGGTTAAGGTAACACATCTTGTTCGTGTGCATTTTAGTATCTCTACATATGCTGATTATGTTGATTGTGATGTGGTACCTATGCAAGCATGTTCCTTATTACTTGGTAGACCATGGCAATTTGATAAAAATTCTGTACACCATGGTAGAAACAACCAGTATACTCTTGTTCACAAGGATAAAAATATTACTTTGCTTCCTATGACTCTGATTCCATTTTGAAAGATGATATTAATAGAGCTAATAAAGCAAAACAGGAGAAAAATAAGAGTGAAAATCAGATTGTGGCAAAAGAATTTGAGCAACAAATGAAGCCTAATAATAAACCATCTAATGTTGCTTCAAATTAAACTGAAAAGTGCATGTTTATTTGCCACCAAATCTGATATTGATGAGCTAGATTCTAGCAAATCTGTTTGCTATGCTTTTGTGTGCAAAGAGGCATTATTTTCATTCGAGGACGTGCCTTCCTCTTTGCCCCTGCTGTCACTAACATTTTGCAGGAGTTCACGACGTCTTCCCACAAGGCGTGCCACCGGATTACCACCTATTCGAGGGATTAAGCATCAAATTGACTTAATTCCGGTGCATCGCTACCCAACCGTGCACCATACCGTACCAATCCAGAGGAGACGAAGGAGATTATCGTCAAGTACAGAGCTGCTCGACAAAGGTTATATCTGCGAATCTCTTAGTCCTTGTGCTGTTCCTATTATACTAGTGCCTAAAAAGGATGGTACGTCGGCGTATGTGTGTTGATTGTAGAGGCATTAATAATATTACTATTCGTTATCGTCATCCTATTCCTAGGCTAGATGATATGCTTGATGAATTAAGTGGCTCTACAATATTCTCCAAAGTTGATTTATGTAGTGGATACCATCAAATTCGTATGAAATTGGGAGATGAATGGAAAACAGCATTTAAAACTAAGTTTGGATTATATGAGTGGTTAGTCATGCCTTTTGGGTTAACTAATGCACCTAGTACTTTCATGAGATTAATGAACGAAGTTTTACGTGCTTTCATTGGACGATTTTGGTAGTTTACTTTGATGATATACTGATTTATAGCAAATCTTTGGAAGAACATTTGGAACATTTACGTGCTGTTTTTAATGCTCTCGTGATGCACGTTTGTTTGGTAACCTTGGGAAGTGCACCTTTTGCACCGATTTAGTATCTTTTCTTGGCTATGTTGTTACTCCACAGGAATTGAAGTTGATAAAGCCAAGATTGAAGCTATTGAGAGTTGGCCGCAGCCCAAAACGGTCACACAAGTGAGGAGTTTTCTTGGACTCGCTGGTTTCTATAGGCGTTTTGTGAGAGACTTTAGCACCATTGCTGCACCTCTCAATGAGCTTACAAAGAAGGATGTGCCTTTTGTTTGGGGTACCGCACAGGAAGAAGCCTTCACGGTATTGAAAGATAAGTTGACACATGCTCCTTTACTCCAACTTCCTGACTTTAATAAGACTTTTGAGCTTGAATGTGATGCTAGTGGAATTGGATTAGGAGTGTGTTATTACAAGATGGCAAACCTGTTGCATACTTTTCTGAGAAATTGAGTGGGCCTAGTCTGAACTATTCTACTTATGACAAAGAATTATATGCTCTTGTTCGGACTTTAGAGACATGGCAACATTATTTATGGCCCAAAGAATTTGTTATACATTCTGATCATGAATCTTTGAAACATATTAAAAGTCAAGCTAAACTGAATCGTAGACATGCTAAATGGGTTGAATTCATTGAGACTTTCCCTTATGTCATTAAACACAAGAAGGGTAAAGAAAATGTTATTGCTGATGCTTTGTCTCGTCGATATACTATGCTTTCACAACTTGACTTCAAAATATTTGGTTTGGAGACCATCAAAGATCAATATGTGCATGATGCTGATTTTAAAGATGTAATGCAGAATTGTAAAGAGGGAAGAACATGGAACAAGTTCGTTATTAATGATGGTTTTGTGTTCGTGCTAACAAGCTATGCATTCCTGCTAGCTCTGTTAGTCTTTTGTTGTTGCAGGAGGCGCATGGAGGAGGATTAATGAGACACTTTGGCGTAAAGAAGACGGAGGATATACTTGCTACACATTTCTTTTGGCCAAAGATGAGGCGGATGTTGAGCGTTTTGTAGCTCGCTGCACTACATGTCAAAAAGCTAAGTCACGACTCAATCCTCATGGTTTATATATGCCTTTGCTGTGCCTAGTGTTCCTTGGGAGGATATATCTATGGACTTTGTTTTAGGTTTACCTCGAACAAAGAAGGGAGGATAGCATATTTGTTGTCGTGGATAGATTCTCGAAAATGGCACACTTTATACCATGTCATAAAAGCGATGATGCTGTTAATGTTGCTGATTTGTTCTTTCGTGAAATTATTAAGCTTGCATGGTGTGCCAAATACTATTGTTTCAGATCGTGATACTAAATTTCTTAGCCACTTTTGGAGATGTTTATGGGCTAAGTTGGGGACTAAACTGCTTTTTAGTACTACTTGTCACCCCAAACTGATGGACAAACTGAAGTAGTCAATAGAACATTGTCTACTATGCTTAGGGCTGTTTTGAAGAATAATAAGAAAATGTGGGAAGAATGCTTGCCTCATATTGAATTTGCTTATAATCGTTCATTGCATTCTACTACTAAGATGTGCCATTTTGAAATTGTGTATGGCTTCCTACCTCGTGCACCTATTGATTTGTTGCCTCTTCCATCTTGGGAGAAGGTTAATTTTGATGCTAAAGAACGTGCTGAATTGATTTTAAAATGCATGAGATAACTAAGGAAAACATTGAGCGTCTGGATGCTAAATATAAACTTGCTGGAGATAAGGGTAGAAAACATGTTGTGTTTGCACTGGAGATCTTGTTTGGTTACATTTATGTAAGGATAGGTTTCCTAATTTGCAAATCAAAGCTAATGCCACGTGCTGATGGTCCATTTAAGGTGTTAGAGAAAATAAATGATAATGCATATAAACTTGAGCTGCTGCAGATTATGGGGTTAGTCCCACTTTTAACATTGCAGATTTGAAGCCTTATTTGGGTGAGGAAGATGAGCTTCCGTCGAGGACGACTTCATTTCAAGAAGGGAGGATGATGAGGACATCAATACCATTGTTACACCCACAGCCCCTACTACTACATATCTTGGACCAATTACTAGAGCTCATGACGCCAATTAAATTATCGGTACTTTCGTTTCTTGGTAATGATTCTAATGTTCATGAGAATATGATGCTGCCTAAATTGGATACATTTGTTTTGCTTACAAATGAAGGCCCTAGCTTGGAGAAGGATGGACATTGGAGCAAGAACAAGCATGGAGATAATGCCATGCATAGGGGAACAAGAACGGAGTTACAAGTGATGATTTCAGGACTTTGAAGCCACCATAATGGGTGCATGAAGCCTTGGACGAAATATACAAGATGCTACTTCATAAATGTCGTCCGAGGCTATTCTAGGTGCTGCGTCACCTTATTAGTGGGCCAGGCCCTTGTAATTTCGAAATACACAAGTATAGGCTATTTTAGAGTCCGTATGTGTGGGAAACAAGAGATAGGGTTGATTTGGACCCCTCCACCAAGGGCCACGAAATTCCCCCTCTTCCTCCATATATACAGCCCTTAGGGCACCGTTTAGACCTTGGGTTTTGTTTAGATTAAAAGTTCGCCATAGCTGCAACTTCGCGTGCCGTTTGTGTTCAACGACCGCACAAAGGCGTCCACAGAACCCCACCTTGATCAATAAAGCTTTCATCTTATATTCGCAATATCCAGATTGCAATCTCAGTTTCTTGCTTGTTCTTCGTTTGCTCGCAGGAATCAGACCCTCGTGGTCAGGTTGATCGTGCTCCGGCGTGGTCAATAACCTCTCGGAGTTGGTTTAGCGATTGCTAAGGCGCGACGTCCTCGCACGTTCGTAGTCGGATCGTCAAAGTCGACTTCCTCCAAAAAGCGAAAACCAGCATCCCATCGAAAGACGGGACACCTTAGCCTCTATCACTTAGGATCATGGTTATTTAAACATTGTTATGAGAGCCCCTCAGCATCGTGGTTAAACAAATATTGCCATAAGAGCCCCTCAAGATCATGGATACTCAAACATTGCCCCGAGAGCCCCTCAGGATCGTGGTTAAACAAACATTGTCATGGGACCTCCTCAAAATCGGTTACTTGATCGCAACGTGGCTGGACACTCTTGCCCACGTTTTGCACAAAAGCTGAACGACCAAATTAACGAAGTCTCAACATGTGGCTATCATGTAGTGGTTTCATAACTGGTAAATTAAAAGTAGGGTAGAGCAATTTAAAGAGTGCAAATTTCCTAGTAACCGACAAAGTTCTTCACTTAACCACAATATTGGTAAAGCTACTCTTCACTCTCCGAACAATCTATTGTAAATAAAGAGTACTCATAAACAACCATGCAAAACAATCTAACAAACAACAATGTAGTGCATGGTGTGATTGTAGATTGTGCTGCGAGATCATGTGTCAAGTGTTAACTCACAAAGAGCTTGGAAAACAACATAGTGCTTGTCACTTGGAGTACATGTGACATCAGGGTTCACATACAAGTTTCAATTGTAAAAGGGTTCATCACGTAACGAGTATGTGATGCGAAGGTGTATTGCCAGATTTAGCCATAAGGAGTCTCATGCAACTAGATTCAGGGTCTATGAGAAATGGATAACCAAGCTCATGTTTAAGTTTACATGACAATTCAAACTTCTTGACCTTTCATGAGCTTTAATACGTACTAGGCTTAGCTAGGTTTGATTTTAAGATTCACAGTTGATCTTGACTTAAGTTGATTTCATATTTAAGACTAAATTTGCTTGGACTTTTGAACTTAATAATTGACTTTGAATTAGTTCATATAATTTGAATTAGGTTCATTAATTTAAATAAGTTCATCTAGATTCATCAATTCTGTTTGGCCTACAATTCAAGTTGTACTTGAATTATGGTTCTTCTTATTTGGATTCAAATTGAATTGACTTGAATATGAATTCAAATTAAGTTTGAATTTGTAAGCTAGGTTCAAGTTCAGGTGATTTCATAACTAACTAAGGTTGGTTCATGAATTTATTTGCCTAAGGTTTCATTTAGTTTGTGCTAATAAAATAACTTTAAGTTTGACTAAATTCAAATTATGTTTATATCCTCAAGTCAAGTTAATCTCCAAAATATTTACTACAGTTTACTTCGGGTTCCTCAATTGTTATGCAAAAGGTTTCATTTAAATTGAGTTCGGGATTTTAAGGTTATACCAAATTTAATTTTGAATTGAATTCAAATTATATTTGAATTTCCTAAAGTCAAATATAAATCCAATAACTCTTTAATTGAGTTTATTTAAAGTCTTATTCAAGTTTGAACTAAAGTCAAGTTTAAATCCAAGTTGTTCACTATGGTCCAATTGTTCTTAAATCCCGTTCAAGCTTGTACTGAATTCAAATTGGGTTTGAATTTCCTAAAGTCAAATATAAATCCAATAATTATGTACTAGAATTTAATTTCAGTTTCTGAACTATGTGAGAAGAATTATTCCATTTAAACCTTTTATTTTGAAGTCATAACTTAATTTGTTTTAAATTCAAGTTGAATTTCAGCTTCAGGTGAACTATATTTAAATTCAAAATACAAAATTATCCCATATTTGAATTGTGGTGAGCTAAGTTGAAACTATGATTCTCTAGTTTTATTGCATAGAAAGGATAAATTTAATTGGATTTATAATTTGTAAGTTAGGCCCTATTGAAGTTTAAATTCATTCTGTTTGAATTTGAATTTGAAATTATTTAAAAACTAAATATTTTGTTCTCGGTGAAGGTGTATTGCCAAAGGTTTAATTTGCAAAAAGTTTCACTAACTTCGTATTTACAGAATGAAAGTGATGATGGTTTAATGTTGTAGGTTTTTTTGTAAAACTCTCGTTTTGCAGTATTTCTCTTTATTCTAATTCAACAAATTAGGGGACATGTGCACATGTCCCCTATTGGTCGATATCGGTTCAGCTCAGAAATAACAGGAGCCGTGTGATTTAAAGTGCAGTGGATGGTCGTGAGTAGCCACATGGCGAGGGTTAGGGTCCTCACTTGAGTCCCACCAAAAAACGCGTGCATGGCGGTGCTGCACTCGAGACTCATCAGATCTGGTGCTTTGGTGGTTTATTTTGTTGAGGAAGTGGACAACATGGTGCGGCTTGACGCGACGATCCTTCTGGTGATTCTTGTGGTCCTTGGAGCGACGGTAATGACGACAATAGCTCACTAGAGAAGATGAAAATGATGGTTGCTTCATGTGTGGACACGGGAAAAAATTTGGTTCTCATCTGGACAAATTGATGGGTCAGGGGGATGCATACATGGCTAAATCAAACACAATGGACAATGTCCTAGGGCTGGTCTCTTATGGAGCTCGTCAGAAGGAATAGTGACGCAGCAGCGAGCTCCAGGTATCATTAGAAGTTGTCCTCTAGGGGGGTTTCGTATGGCTGATAATGTCCATGGGGTTTGGATAGGCTTGGGTAAGATATTGATGGCACAATCCTTTCTAGGCGGTGGATGTATTTGACAGAATCGCAGCCAAAGTGAAGTAGGGTGGAACCCTATAGCGTCGATCTTTCACGTTTGGAGTGGATCCTGCCGGGAGACACGAAGAACGAGCGGAAGAACACGAGGAAATCACGGGGAGGAACGAGGGAAAACACTCAACCAACAAGGAATCGGTCACACAAATGCTAGATCAAAGAACACAAAGAGATACACGAGATCCAAAGTCAACAAATGTAGAGGATACAAAGGAACCGTTCTTCTCCGCGAGGAGGGCTTGAATCCACAAGGGGATCTTCCCACGAGGGGGTCTTGAATCCGATAGGATCTTCTCTGAAGAGGCCGCGGTCTCTCACGAGGAGGAGATCCGATGGATGAGCGAAGCTCTATCTCTAACAGAGCTAAATCAACGCTAACCCTAACTAGGAGGAGGTGGAGGAGTATATATAGTCGTAGTACAAGTTGGGGATGAATTGAAGGGTACATGGGCGGTGGCCGTTACACTATCTTGAGGGTGGCGGATGTCCGGCGACGGGCGGATGTCCGGGGCTTGGGACGGGCGGATGTCCGGCTGGCCTGGTCTTCCAGATCGTTCGGTGATGGAGGGCGGATTTCGGGCGAAGGGCGGATGTCCGGGCTTCGGAAGAGCCGGATGTCCGGACTCGCTGGTCCTTTTCGGTGTTCTCTGGATAGCCGATGCCGGATTTCGAGGCAAGGGCGGATGTCCGGCCATCAGTAGTAGTAGCTCTTCTTCCTTCTCCTTCCTTCGCTTCGCGCACGTTTGGCCTTGGCCCTTGGGCTCTCCATGGTCTCCTCGGGTGTACCTGAGTATGCACAAGGTCCGCGCGCTGAAGTAGCATCCATGTCTTACATGCGGAAGGAAGATTGAGAAGGAGCGAATTCACCTTAGGTCCAATGGCGTGGCTCGAGTGTACATGGGGATGATCGTCGGATGCTCGCATCATCTCCCTCCTTGGGAAAGATCCGACCTCGGATCGAAATCCTCATCACCATGGAAACGGTTGTCGTGGGCGAACTTGTAATTGGACGGAGGGAAGTCATGGCGCAATCCAAGTACTTGAAGATGTCGTCGGGATGGTAGACATGCAAAGAGAGCAAACACAAACGACACTCGGAAATACAATGGTTAGCGCACACAAAGTGTCCATTATGTAAGAATGAGTCCGTGAGGCAAGATTGTTCATGACAAAGCACATGAAGCTTAGCAAGATAATATGGAATGAGATGTAAAGCATTCATTGTGCACACAAATGTAAAGTGAATGTGATCAATGCAACCACGGTGCAAAATGATGTCATAGTGAGACGGTTTATCAATAGCATGAATATGGCAATGGATGCTCAACATGTGTATGTTATCATGCAATTGATGATGGGCAATATGATCATGATGTATGAATATGCCATCAAGGAAGATCACAACAAATTTGCTAAGAAAATGCACAAGCTCATATATCATGGATGACATGGGAATAGGTGCAACAAGACAATCATAATGTGTGTCAATCCATGCATAGGGTGCAAACTTGTGGTGAGTATGATATGTCCATCGAGCATGACATGTATGAGCACAAACAACAAATATGGAGGTGGTGGTATACCCATGCTCGATGCCGTGGCATGAGTGGATTTCCGAAGGTGCATCCAATAAGTCCGAGCGCTCCTCAATGTGAAGGTCGATAGAGTCGATCTCCAATGTCGATCCTCCATCCAATAGATGTATCATGTGGACAATAAGAAGGAAACAACAATGAAAGAATGACCCATCAATATGCAAACTTGAGGATGGCTCAAAGGAAGGAGTTCACCTTTAGTGGATTCTCGCAAATGTTGGTGTTATGCATCGTGTATGCCTTCGCATGACCAAGTTGTCATGAGAACGGCATCGCCTTGTGAAACCTCAAAATGAAAGAACATGACAAACACTCGGAAAAACAAATGAGGTTAGCGGAAATGCAAAACTTATCATTCGAGTGGTAAGATACCCAACAAGTGTATGCATCATGCTCATCATAAGAAAGTACAAGGGAGCGTGTCATAGTATGGAGGCATATGATGCAAGAACAACCAAGTACAATATGCTCAATCAAACAAGCATGCATCACAAGTAAGGTGTCAAAGTCTCCAAGACCAATAAGCATAGTATGGTTGCACTCAATACAAGTGGATATGAAAGAGGCAACTAATTGACACAAGAGACAATGAACAAGATATATCATGTGAGAGGCATGAACATATATGTCATCAACCCAAGAAAGCAAGTAATAGTGGAACATGGGTGATGCGACATAGGAAGCAATCATAGCGATCAAGTCAAGCGAGCTAGTAGTGCGAAGATGCAACATACTAGGAGGAATCATGGCGAGCATGTCATTGGTGCCAATAGTGTGCAAGAATAATTCACATGACATAGCACAAGCATGAAAGCAAGATATGAGCAAAATAGCATCAATAGCATGGGGCACATGATAAACATGGCAATAGCAACAAGGATCTCCACCAAGCATGCAAATACACATAGGAGTAGCATAATGGTGAATCATGGGTAGATGCAAGTAAGGGTCAGAATTGCATGGCAAAGTCATGTAAAGAGGAATAACATGCAAAGTGAACACGATAGAATGGGCATAAGGTAACATGTGATATATAGCCCAAAGCCGTGTGAGAGACAAGTAAAAGAGATGCGCGTAGTCCTTACGCAAAGGGAACGGTGGTAAGGATAGTCCACGGGATCCCAAAGCATCGTTGCTCTCAAGAGCTCGTTTCGTCAACTCTTGGGATTGAGAAGTTGACGAGTATACATGAGTACCTACACAAAACAAAGACAAAGGAAAAATTGTGTGTGCATGGTATATGTACACATCATCCATCATGATGCGCACATGCATGTGTCGGTTAGCACAAAATATCCAATGCTCAAATAAATGAGATGCGTGATATAGAAACATGTCATCCATCGTGATAGGTTTGTTGTTATGTATAGCATAATGGAGGCTCAAATTGTGTAATGCATCATGAGAAATATCTAGAGCATTGTTATCCATGGAATGCATAAGGTGCAAGCAATTATGTGAATCATGCAAAGTATGGGATGAATCAAAATCTCCTAATATGTATGAGGAAACTATGGGGGTCTCCTCATGAGCATGAGTAGCAACATCACATGGAGAATATTGACAACATCCAAAACAATGCATATTTGGAACAATGTGATCATGGCATGGTATAGTAGATGAATTGCCCAAATCATGTAAAGGAAGCATGGCAATATCATCACATGAAAAACAAAAGCCAATGACCATCATCTCGTCATCTATGCCATAAGTGCAAATGGGATTTATTTTAATGGGGCATGCATAGTTACTATGTTGAGATTGTGAAGATGCAATATGGGAGATCTCACTCATAGCATATGACAAGTTCAATGGATTGTCAAATATGATGTGACCAAAAGAAGTTCACATGATATCCTATGGAGCATAACATCACAACTAGGCAACTCAACATGCTCATCATCATATTCATCATAAATAGGTAAGTCAAGGCATGAAGAAGTTTCACTAGCATGAAGCATGGTAATAGGTGGGTCGACATCATGGGAGCAATCAATGTCAAGATGGTCCACTAGTGGGACAAGAGAAGTACCATCACCTATGTTACCTTTGGAGCATCGCTCATGTGTTGTAGGTGAGGTGTCAACGATCCATTCGTTGTCATCTTCATCTTGATGGAACCATGTGGGGGGTGTATCATCGTCCACCATGGCCATCGTTGTCTCCAATGTAGGGATGGACTCGTCGAGGATAGGCATGTCGTCATGTAGGAGACCTAGCACCAAAGAAGAAAACTGATATAGGGCGGAACCCTACGTGGGCGATCTTTCACGTTGGAGCGGATCCTACGGTGAATCACGACGAACACGTGGAAGAACAAGAGGGAAAACACGGGGGAAACGAGAGAGAGATCACTCAACCGACAAGAAAACGATCACACAAGTGCTAGATTATCAAACACATAGAGTGGCACAAGATTCAAGGACAACAAAGGTAAGGATACACGAGTAGCCGTTCTTCTCCGAGAGGAGGTCTTGATGGGTCCACCCTAGAAGGGGTCTTGAATCCGCTTGGGGATCTTCTCCGTAGAGGTCCCGATCTCCGAGGAGAAGTAGCCAAGTGGATGAGCAAAGGCTCTCTCACCTAAACATGAGCTAATCCAAAGCTAACCTAGAAAGGTGGGGAGAAAGAGTATATATAGTCTAGGGGCGAAGGGTACAAGGGCTACAGCCCCAAACAAAGTCAACACTCAGCGTCGGACGTCCGGAGGTCACCGGTCGTCCGGAGGCTCGACAGGTCCGGACGTCCGGAGGTCTTGAGACGTCCGTGGATTCGGTTCGGCGTCGTCGGTCGGACGTCCGGCGGCGGCAGACGTCCGTAGTTTCCATTCGGTGTCCAGTGCCGGACGTCCGGGCGTCGATCGTCCGAAGTCTTTGGAGAGGTGTCGGACGTCCGAGTCTTCCGGTCGTCCGACCGGCTGGGACTCCAGCAGCTCCGTCTTTTCCGTCTTCTCTTCGGGCTTCCTCGCGGATGGTGTAGGTGTTTCTTGGCGCTTGCACTCCCCTCGTCGTCCGTGAAGCTCCGGTCATACCTATGCATGCACCCGAGTGGAGTGTCAAGTAGTGTACCATCCTCGAAGGGGTCAAGTGAACACGTGTAAAGGAGAAGATTCACCTTTATGTATGAGAAGTAGAGGTCGCACGTGTCACTTGCCAAACGGACTCTTGACATGGTGATGACCGTAGGATGCTCCGCATCAAAAACACACTAGGAGTAGAGGTTAAGTCGTTAGAAATCATAGTGGCCTCATGTGCCCTGTCAACTACCTCACTCACTAAGTGTTGTGGCTCACTCACTCCCTCAAGGATGCTCTCACTCGTATGGTGGGTGGAGTCACTCAAATGGCGTTCAACCTCACATAGGATGTGTGGCATGCTCTCATGTGTGGGGCTAGTGGTGGTCACACTCATCCTCTCATAGGAAATGCTCTCAATGTCACGTATGGTGGAGTCACTCATGTCACTCATGGGGTGGTGGCTCTCCTCACATGGCAATTGGGGCATCTCGACATATGTGGGTGCCGGAGAGATGTAGGTGCAAATGTCTCCATGCGCGGTCGCGTAGCTTGACTCGGAGTATGAGTCCAATGTGGGCGTCGTCTTCATGTTGTTGAAGAGGTTCGCGCTCGTCGCCGTGGTCGAAGTGGATGGCCCTTGCTCGACCGTCTTGTCACCGTCTTGGTGTTGGAGGCCCATATGATGTGGCACCTCATAGCTCGTCTCCATGACCAAAGGGAGTTTCCCATGCTCGGCCATCTTCCTCGAGGAGCTTCCGAAGATGGAAGTGTCGCCCTCGCTTGTAGGTGGTCGCCTTGGACTTGATGAAGTCGATGTAGGCGTACACGTGGGAAGTAGGCAAAGATGCCGTACGTCCAAAGGCGAAGATGTCTTGATTGCGCTTGGCGAAGATGCCGAAGTGGTTGTTGTAGCCATAGCGTCGTCTTGGTGGTGCTCGTCTCGCGGTCTTCTCTTGTGCTTATGAAGCTTCGACTTGGCGTGAAGTATGGCTTGTTGGGACTTGTGCATTTGCGCTTGTGGAGCATCTTCATGATGATGATGTCGTTGTCGTGCTTGAGCTCCTTGGCGTTAAATGCGTCGTCGTGCACATGATGCTTGGAGGTGACTTGCCCTTCATGACGATGTTGATCACGAACGTGATGGTGGTCGCCATGTAGATGTGGACGAGGACGATTTGCACTTGCGTCGTTTCCGCGCTCCGAAGACTTGTGGATTGAATGTCGCCGCCTTGAAGATGACGAAGGGGAAGTAGACTTGATCAAGGCTCTAATCTCCTCCATCCTTGCATCTTGCTCCTCTTTATGTGCGGCAAGCTTCTTGTCGATGTAGTCCCTTCTCCTTGCTTCGTTGATAGAGGCAAAGGTGTCCCGATGTTTCGATGAGATGGTGGCTATCGTTTCTGTGGGAGTCGACCTTGACGATCCGACTACGAACGTGCGAGACGTCGCGCCTTAGCAATCGCTAAACCAACTTCCGAGGGTTATTGACCACGCCGGAGCACGATCAACCTTACCACGAGGGCCTGTTTCCTGCGAGCAAATGAAGAACAAGCAAGAAACTGAGATTGCAATCTGGATATTGCGAATATAAGATGAAAGCTTTATTGATCAAGGTGGGGTTCTGTGGCGCTTTGTCCAGTCGTTGAACACAAACGAAATGCGCGAAGTTGCAGCTATGGCGAACTTTTAATCTAAACAAAACCCAAGGTCTAAACGGTGCCCTAAGGGCTGTATATATGGAGGAAGAGGGGGAATTTCGTGGCCCTTGGTGGAGGGGTCCAAATCAGCCCTATCTCTTGTTTCCCCACACATACGGACTCTAAAAACAGCCTATACTTAAGTATTTCGAAATTACATGGGCCTGGCCCACTAATAAGGTGACGCAGCACCTAGAATAGCCTCGGGACGACATTTATGAAGTAGCATCTTGTATATTTCGTCCAAGGCTTCATGCACCCATTATGGTGGCTTCAAAGTCCTGAAATTATCACTTGTGACTCCGTTCTTGTTCCCCTTAGCATGGCATTATCTCCATGCTTGTTCTTGCTCAATGTCCATCCTTCTCCAAGCTAGGGCCTTCATTTGTAAGCAAAACTAATGTATCCAATTTAGGCAGCATCATATTCTCATGAACATTAGAATCATTACCAAGAAACGAAAGTACTGATAATTTAATTGGCGTCATGCGAGCTCTAGTAATTGGTCCAATGTATGTAGCAGTAGGGGCTGTGGGTGTAACAATGGTATTGATGTCCTCATCATCCTCCCTTCTTGAAATGAAGTCGTCCTCGACGAGCTCATATTCCTCACCCAAATAAGGCTTCAAATCTGCAATGTTACAAGTGGGACTAACCCCAAAATCTGCAGGCAGCTCAAGTTTATATGCATTATCATTTATTTTCTCTAACACCTTAAATGGACCATCAGCACGTGGCATTAGCTTTGATTTAGCAAATTAGGAAACCTATCCTTACGCAAATGTAACCAAACAAGATCTCCAGTGCAAAGACAACATGTTTTCTACCCTTATCTCCAGCATGTTTATATTTAGCATTCATACGCTCAATGTTTTCCTTAGTTATCTCATGCATTTTAAAATCAATTCAGCACGTTCTTTAGCATCAAAATTAACCTTCTCCGAAGATGGAAGAGGCAACAAATCAATAGGTACACGAGGTAGGAAGCCATACACAATTTCAAAAGGGCACATCTTAGTTGTAGAATGCAATGAGCGATTATAAGCAAATTCAATATGAGGCAAGCATTCTTCCCACATTTTCTTATTATTCTTCAAAACAGCCCTAAGCATAGTAGACAATGTTCTATTGACTACTTCAGTTTATCCATCAGTTTGGGGTGACAAGTAGTACTAAAAGCAGTTTAGTCCCCAACTTAGCCCATAAACATCTCCAAAAGTGGCTAAGAAATTTAGTATCACGATCTGAAAGAATAGTATTTGGCACACCATGCAAGCGAATAATTTCACGAAAGAACAAATCAGCAACATTAACAGATCATCGCTTTTATGACATGGTATAAAGTGTGCCATTTTAGAATCTATCCACGACAACAAATATGCTATCCTCCCTTCTTTGTTCGAGGTAAACCTAAAACAAAGTCCATAGATATATCCTCCCAAGGAACACTAGGCACGAGCAAAGGCATATATAAACCATGAGGATTGAGTCGTGACTTAGCTTTTTGACATGTAGTGCAGCGAGCAACAAAACGCTCAACATCCCGTCTCATCTTTGGCCAAAAGAAATGTGTAGCAAGTATATCCTCCGTCTTCTTGACGCCAAAGTGTCCCATTAATCCTCCTCCATGCGCCTCCTGCAACAACAAAAGACGAATAGAGCTAGCAGGAATGCATAGCTTGTTAGCACGGAACACAAAACCATCATTAATAACGAACTTGTTCCATGTTCTTCCTTCTTTACAATTCTGCATTACATCTTTAAAATCAGCATCATGCACATATTGATCTTTGATGGTCTCCAAACAAAATATTTTGAAGTCAAGTTGTGAAAGCATAGTATATCGACGAGACAAAGCATCAATAACATTTTCTTTACCCTTCTTGTGTTTAATGACATAAGGAAAGTCTCAATGAATTCAACCCATTTAGCATGTCTACGATTCAGTTTAGCTTGACTTTTAATATGTTTCAAAGATTCATGATCAGAATGTATAACAAATTCTTTGGGCCATAAATAATGTTGCCATGTCTCTAAAGTCCGAACAAGAGCATATAATTATTTGTCATAAGTAGAATAGTTCAGACTAGGCCCACTCAATTTTTCGTAAAAGTATGCAACAGGTTTGCCATCTTGTAATAACACACCTCCTAATCCAATTCCACTAGCATCACATTCAAGCTCAAAAGTCTTATTAAAGTCGGGAAGTTGGAGTAAAGGAGCATGCGTCAACTTATCTTTCAATACCGTGAAGGCTTCTTCCCGCGGTACCCCAAACAAAAGGCACATCCTTCTTTGTAAGCTCATTGAGAGGTGCAGCAATGGTGCTAAAGTCTCTCACAAAACGCCTATAGAAACCAGCGAGTCCAAGAAAACTCCTCACTTGTGTGACCGCTTTGGGCTGCGGCCAACTCTCAATAGCTTCAATCTTGGCTTTATCAACTTCAATTCCTGTGGAGTAACAACATAGCCAAGAAAAGATACTCGATTCGGTGCAAAAGGTGCACTTCCCAAGGTTACCAAACAAGCGTGCATCACGAGAGCATTAAAACAACACGTAAATGTTCCAAATGTTCTTCCAAAGATTTGCTATAAATCAGTATATCATCAAAGTAAACTACCACAAATCGTCCAATGAAAGCACGTAAAACTTCGTTCATTAATCTCATGAAAGTACTAGGTGCATTAGTTAACCCAAAAGGCATGACTAACCACTCATATAATCCAAACTTAGTTTTAAATGCTGTTTTCCATTCATCTCCCAATTTCATACGAATTTGATGGTATCCACTACGCAAATCAACTTTGGAGAATATTGTAGAGCCACTCAATTCATCAAGCATATCATCTAGCCTAGGAATAGATTGACGATAACGAATAGTAATATTATTAATGCCTCTACAATCAACACACATACGCGACGTACCATCCTTTTTAGGCACTAGTATAATAGGAACAGCACAAGGACTAAGAGATTCGCGTATATAACCTTTGTCGAGCAGCTCCTGTACTTGACGATAATCTCCTTCGTCTCCTCCGGATTGGTGCGGTATGGTGCGCGGTTGGGTAGCGAGGCACCGGAATTAAGTCAATTTGATGCTCAATCCCTCGAATAGGTGGTAATCCGGTGGCACGTCTTGTGGGAAGACGTCGGCGAACTCCGCAAAATGTTAGTGACAGCGAGGGGCAAAGAGGAAGGCACGTCCTCGAATGAAAATAATGCCTCTTTGCACACAAAAGCATAGCAAACAGATTTGCTAGAATCTAGCTCATCAATATCAGATTTGGTGGCAAATAAACATGCACTTTTCAGTTTAATTTCAGAAGCAACATTAGATGGTTTATTATTAGGCTTCATTTGTTGCTCAAATTCTTTTGCCACAATCTGATTTTCACTCTTATTTTCTCCTGTTTTGCTTTATTAGCTCTATTAATATCATCTTTCAAAATGGAGTCAGGAGTCATAGGAAGCAAAGTAATATTTTATCCTTGTGAACAAGAGTATACTGATTGTTTCTACC